>JAAKBH010000897.1:0-83801 GCA_019776075.1 Amaranthus palmeri
TTTTTACACATTGTCGATTATTATCTCCCCACTTGCATTTGAAAAGACTAATATTGAAACTAGAGTAGTTAAGCTCCCATATTTCAAGTACTCACCCGTAATATACCAATTTTGCATCAACCGACGATTAATCATTGGCACTCGCGTAAGATTTAGATGATGCTTAAATAGAAACCCCACTATTCGGCAAATAAAATGACTTCTAATCTTGACCCTCAGTCCAAAATGTCAACCTATTGACATCGTAACCCTCATATTTTTTGACATCATCACGAGGACCAAAAACTAACCACTTAACAATCTCAGACACACCCTTGAGTTTTTCACATATTACCAATCAATAAACATCTTGTTATGCAACTGCATCAAAGCCGTATCCCCTTTAGAAGGATATTTGGCTCGTAATATTTATCAAAATGCTCATTCCAAAAAGGATGGACTTTTGGAATATGATTCAACACATACTAGTGTGCTTGTAAAAGACTGTCTCAAGGAGGTGTGATCGATTTGGAGCTAATTGTTCCTTTTCCCTCAAGCCTTCTTTCATGTCGAGAGGTGGGAAGTCCAATAGGCTTTGCCATGGCTATATAAGAAACTTAATTCATAAATTTAACCTTCTTAATTGGATAATAATGATAAGAAACTAGATATTTTTAATGTTTTAAGTTTATTTGTATGTAGAATCGTACGATTCTACGATTCGATTCTACCGATTCTAAACGATTCTAAGTAGAATCGCGATTTTAACAACTTTGCCAAATAGAGTTATGTGTTAACTTTCATGCCAAACAAACTAAGTTTGATCTACTTTAAGCAAGTAAGTGCCAAAAAAGGCTGCAAAACCTTAAAATTGCAATGGAGCATGTAATTTCTAGCATATGACTATTATGTTCAAACTTAACCTTTTTAAAACAGTAATATATACTAATTAGTGTTGTGGGCCATGTTTCATGCCAAAGAAACCGTTTTGAACTACTTTAAGCGAGTAAGTGTTAAAAAACTTATAAAAAAAAACTTTAAAACACAATTTGGCAAGTAATTTCAAGCATATGACTTTTGTTTTCCATTCTAAATTTTTCCAAACAATAATATATCTCAAATAGGTTGTGTTCCAAGTTTCATGCAAAACAACCAAGTTTACTTTAACTCGTAATTTCAAAAAACCTTAAAAACGCAACTTAACATGTAATTTCAAGTATATGACTATTATTTTCAATTATAACACTTTTAAAATAATTTTATACACTAACTAGTCTTGTGTGCCAAGTTTCAGGCCTAACAAATGAGGTTTAAACTACATTAAGCGAGTAAGTGCCACAAAAGCTTAAAAAACCTTAAATACGCAA
The DNA here is from genome assembly GCA_019776075.1 of Amaranthus palmeri. Lineage (NCBI taxonomy): Eukaryota > Viridiplantae > Streptophyta > Magnoliopsida > Caryophyllales > Amaranthaceae > Amaranthus > Amaranthus palmeri. The sequence goes on from JAAKBH010000897.1 coordinate 1,347, forward strand.
CTTGGCACGTAATTTAAAGTATACGACCATGGTTATCAGAATCTCGATCCTGATCAACGATTCTATGATCCAAAATTAGGCTCCCGATCCAGATCGCAGGTAGGATCTTAACATGGCAGAATCGTACGATCCTACATGCCTCCAGTTTCACTAGTGGAAAAAAGCACATTGGCTTTGGCTTATTGGCTGCAAGTATAAGATATACGCAGCTAATATTCTTAATTTAAAAAAAAAACACTCATTGGCTGCGGACAAGCGGACAAGGCACAAAGCGCAGCCAATACCCATAATTTAAAAAAAAAATTCAATGGCTGCGGTTTGTCCCTTGTCCTAAGCCAAAAGCCCAATGTCTAAAAATTGAAGCCCAACCGTGCCTCAAAATTAAACCCTAGTTTAGGCGTCGTCCCTCCCTTTAAATTAAAACCCTAGTTTAGGCGTGCCATGAGCCGTCTTCCTTTAAATTAAAACCCTAGGCGCCTTCTTTCCAGCCTTAAACTCCTTCTCCTTCATGCGGCGCCTTCTTCTTCTCAATAATGTTCAGAAACCATTTCGACATTGATTATCTCGCCATTATTCAATCTTCAGACACCATTATCTTCCTTTAACTTAACAATTTCAATCTATCCACCATCTCCTTCTCCTTCACCCATTATCTTCAGACACCATTGATTATCTCGCCATTATCTTCAGAAACCATTCCTCCTTCTTCCCATTTCGACATTGTTCTAGAACCTTCAGATTTGTGTTAATGTTCTTGAAATTACAAGGATCGTCTTTGATTTCGACATTGTTCTTCAGATAACTTTCAGACATTGTTCTTTAGATTTCGACATTGAATCAAGAGAAATTACAAGGATCTTTGATTTTTTGATTTTTTTTATGTTATTGTAAATTGTAAATTGTAAATTGTTCTCATTATTGAGGTATTTTGATTTTTGATTTTTTTTTAATATGTATACAAAAATGGGTTGAATGTTCTTGAAATTTCGTTTAGATGTTCTTGCATTAGATCTGTGTTAATGTTCATGACATTTCGGTTGAATATTGAAATTTCGTTTATGTTAATGTTCTTGAAATTTCGTTTATGTTAAGGTTGCAGCCTTTCGTTTATGTTTTTACATTTCCAATAATAAGTTCTTGCATTTTCTTTAATATGTTCTTGAAATGTTCTTGTATTTTTTAATCTTCTAGCATTAAACAAAAATAAATAAATAAAAAACCATCAAAGGCTGCGGACATAGAGAGAACCGCAGCCTTTGATGGCTTTTTTTTGTTTTAAAAATGGGGTATTGGCTGGGATTTTTATGTCCGCAGCCAATAAGTTTTTCTCATTTGCTGCTACTACAAAGGCTGCGAGTCAAAATCGCAGCCTATACCCCCAAAATAACCGCAGCCAATGTGCTTTTTTCCACTAGTAATTTTAAGTGTTAGGATCATAACACGATTTTACGATCCCACCATCTTACGATCCGATCCTATAAGGGTAGCTTCAATCGTAAAAATATTTCATATAATTCAGATTTTACTTATGTTTGTATTTGTAAATATTTAAACAATTACATTAATATGCTAAACTTCAAGTTTTTCTTGATTCGCATCTTAAAAATGATTATTTAAGATACTTTTTTACAAAACGTAATAATTGAAGTCAAATAAGTATAAATTTAAACCTTAAAACTAAAAAAAAACAAATATAATTGAAAACCAGTTATCAAAAGCATATTAATGTATATTTGTAGGATCACACGATCCTACGATCCGATTCTATCGATTTCGATCCTACCCCCTCAACGATCCTACGTAGAATCCCGATCCTAACAACCTTGTATACGACTATTGTTTTCAATGCTAACCATTTCAAAATAATAATATAAACCAAACAGTTTTGTGTGCCAAGTTTACTGCCAAACAAACCAAGTTTGAACTACATTAACTCTTTAAGCGATTAACTGAGAAGAAAAGCTTAAAAAGTTTAAAAAAGCAACGTAGCACGTAATTTCAATCATATGACTATTGTTTTCAATTGTAATCCTTTCGAAACAATAATATATACTAATTAGCGTTTCGTGCCAACTTTCATGCCAAACACACCAATTTTCAACTACTTAAAGCGAGTAAGTGCCAAAAAAGCATGAAAATCCTTAAAAACGCAACTTGACATGTAATTTTGATGCGCTCTATTTAGAGCACATTTATGTCCCTACTTTGGTGTCGAGTCTCGATGTTTTACATTGATTTTATGCGTTTTACACTCGATTTTACCTTGTTCTTGTCTCCATGGTGTTTAGAGGTTATTTCAAGTGTTTTCGAGAGATTTTGAGGTAAAATGGATCGAGTTTGAGGCTTAGGCATCAAAGTCGAAGGAAAGGCACGTGTTTCGAGGCGCTCAAAAGTGTTTTGGGTCATCCCTGAAGATATCGCAAAGATCGGAAATCGTTCGATGCTTGATTTGAGCCACAAAGTGTCAAAAAGGGTGCATTCGGGCAAATCCATTCCATATTCGGTTGAAGCCTCAATGTTGCAGCCCAATGCTCACTCTTGCACTCTCTGTTTTAGTCAAATGCTGCAGCCATTCGGGCGAATTCATGGGTATTCGGGCGAAGGCAATGGAGAGAAGAAGCCAACCCAAACTTGGGACTTTCTGGAAATGTCGAATCCAAGACACATTCGGGCGAATGGTCTGGATTCGAGCGAATGGTATCAGGGCTTCGGGCGAATGCTTCTTTTCTTCGCGCTGCGCTTTTCTTCACTAGTTTAAAACACGTGTATTCTTTAGGGCTTTTGAGGGCACTCTTGTACAACCTATATAAAGGCTTAAATCTGAATGAAACCCTTATGACTTGTTTGGGAGTAACCCTACCAACTTTTTCATCAACTCTTTAATGCTTTTCTCTTTATTTTTGCCCTAGATTAGTTTTGTTCTTCATATATGTCTTTGTTCTTTTTTAAGCACATTTCTTTATGTAAGTTTACATTCCTTTATTGCTTTGATGTCATTTATTGCTTTCTTTATGCTTTCATTTATTGTTTTCCTAGTGTAGCCTTTAATGCTTTCTTTTACTTTCTTGTTCTTCATTCAATTTTATGCTTTCATGTCTTTCATTCTTTTAATGCTTTCTAGAATAGGTTTACTGCTTTCCTTTCTTTTTGCTTTTGCTTTCAATATGCTAGAGTAGTCTTTAGGGTTTTGGGTTAGAGAAACCCTAGGGTTTTGGTCTTGTGTTTAATGTTTATGAAGATGGTTGACATTGATGTTGATTGTTTGATTGACAGTCGAGTCGAATCTTGTCCTGCCACTTCTTAGTGAGACATAGGGCGATTATGGGTCGTTCGCATGACTATAGGTCACCAACTTCCCTCGATGTCTAGAGTGTCTAGATCGATCTTCGTTCGAGCTCCCTCGACCTAGCCTATCTCTAGTTCCAATAGACCTACCTAGGGTGGACCTAGCCTACGCCCGCTTTCTTTCATTGCTTGTTTTGGTCATTAGTTTAGCTCACCCACCTTCCAACCTACACACCATAGATCTTTCCCATACCAAACCTTTAGTCTAACTCCCTTGTCTCTGTGGTTCGACCCCCTACTTACCACTGCACTCGTTGTAGTATTAGAAAGGGTGATTATAAATGTGTTTGCATAACTTAGGTTCTTAGTGTTTACGAGTTACGACACATTAGAAACCGGTTATCAAATTTCAAGCATATGCCTATTATTTTCAATTCTAACTATTTCAAAACAATGATATGTACTAATTAGTATTGTGTGTCAAGTTTTGCGCCAAACAAAATAAGTTTAAACCACCTTAATCGAGTAAGTGCCAGAAAACCTTAAAAAAAACCCCTTAAAAACGCAACTTGGCACGTAATTTCAAACATATGATTATTGTTTTCAATTCTAACCATTTCAAAACAATAATCTATATCAAATAGAGTTATGTGCCATGTATCCTGCCAAACAGACCAAGTTTGAACTACTTTAAGTGAGTAAATACCAACAAAAGCTTAAAGAAACCTTAAAAACACAACATAGCACTTAATATCAAGCATATGACTATTGTTTTCAATTGAAACTGTTTCAAAAAATATACAAAATAGTGTTGTGTCCCAAGTTTCATGCCAAACAAACAAAGTTTGAACTACTTCAAGCGAGTATGTGCCTAAAAAGTTTAAAAAACCTAAAAACGTAACTTGACACATAATTTCAAGCATATGTCTATTGTTTTCAATTCTAACAATTTCAAAACAATAGAAGGTACCAGATAATGTTGTGGGAAATGTTTTATTCCAAACATACAATGTTTCAATACTAACCATTTAAAAAGTACAATATTTACCAAAAGTGTGGTGTGCCAAGCTTCGCGTTAGACACACTAAGTATGAACTACATTAAGGGTGTTAGTGCAAAAAAAAAAAATTTAAAAACCTTACAAACGCAACTTGGCACGTAATATCAAGCATAAGACTGTTGTTTTTAATTTTAACATTTTGAATACAATAATATATATATATATATATATGTGTATATATATATATATATATATATATATATATATATATATATATATATATATATATATATATATATATATATATATATATATATATATATATATATATATATATATATATATATATATATATATATATATATATATATCAAATAGTGTTGTGTGCAAAGTTTCATGCCAAAGACACCAAGTTTCAACTATATTAAGGGTGTTAATTTAAAGAAAACCTTGAAAAAAACCTTAAAAATCTAACTTAGCACGTAATATCAAGCATATAACTATTGTTTTCAATTCTAACCATTTGAAAACAATGATATATACAAATTAGTTTTGTGTGCCAAGTTCCATGCCAAACGAACAAAGTTTGAAATACTTTAAGCGAGTAAGTGCCTAAAAAAAACTTCAAAAATTCTTGAAGATTGATAGGATATCAAATGCTCTCTTGGGGGGGGGGGGGGGGGGGGGGAGGTTAATAGAGATTATTCCCGTTAAAAATTTTTGAAAGATAAGTTCAAGAGCTTGGGAGACCTTTATAAATACTTTTGCAGAATTGTTTTAGGTTGAATAATAGATCTATTAAATATGTGCAAAAATAAACTTAAACTAGAACAATGGATTTATTAGCGAGGTTTAGATAAATTGCCTAGTCCCCCAGGGGCGGACCCAATTAAGTGACAAGGGGGTACAGTTGTACCTCCAGTTTGAAAAAAAAAATTCAGAAAAAAAAAATTAAAAAAAAAATTAACAATCAAAAGTACTTGACGAAAACAATTGATGATGACGAAAGATGACGGTGAAAATGTTGATGAAGATGACGGTGCATGCGTCGATAAAAGATTCCGGTGAAGGTATTGATGAACGAAACATAGGTGGTACCATATTAATATTGAAGAATTGTAGTCACCATTGTTAAAGGATTTAAGTTTTTACTCCACTCACACATTCTCTCTCAATTTTCTTGGCAAGTAGAAAACTGAAGGAGCAAAAAGGGGAAATATACTTAGGGTTTTGGTTGGGAATGTAAAATGTTAGAATAGGTGTGAAAGAGAAAGTAGGGTTTCAATTAGTTTAAATGATTTCGGAGTTTTGGGCTTCTTTTTGGGCTGTCATATTTTTTAAAAAATTGAGCACTTATACTTTTATTTTGGGCCTAAAAAAAAGATGATAGGAAATTTCGGTGTACATTCGTTTTTTTCGGTTCCCAGCCTATGAAACCAAATCCAAATTGTAAAAATTCGGTTCATGAAATTTCAATCCAAATCCAAATTGTATTTGAAAAAAGTCAAACCAAAATTCTTATTCGGTTCAATTTGGTTTGGTTTTCGGTTTTTACCCAAATAACTTTCACCCCTACATATTATCTTCTCTTTCTTTATAATAATCCAACATATTTCTCATTATCTCCCAATCTTACCTTTTAAATTGTTTTTAATGATTTAATTTTTGTTTTCTTTTTACTACTAATGGACCCTTCAAGAAGCTATATACTCAATTTTTCTTTGCCAATAATTTATAATAATCCAACATATTTATTTAATATTTACTTTAAGTTGTGGATAACATTAATGTTAAAATTGAGAAATAGCATGGGTGATCAACTTATGAATGATTGTTTGGTTACTTTTATTGAGAAGGAAGTGTTTCTACAAATTTCCGACGACATGATTATTGATCGTTTTAAAAGTATGAAGACTCGAAGGATGAATTTGTAATTTTGGAGTGTATTAGTGTAAAACTTTAAGTATCGTAAGACTTTTATTGTTATTTTGGATTGTAAGACTTTAACTATTGATTCTATTATGTGTTGTAATTTTTTTTAAATTTATCCGATTACATGAATGATATGACGTTCGTGTTTTGTACCCCCAGTTTGAAATTCCTGGGTCCGCCACTATAGTCCCCGCCTATGGGTTCACTTTCAACCCGTAGGATACAACGCTAGGGATGGGCATGGGTCGGATCTGGGTCGGGTCCATCAAGACCCAGATCCAGACCCTAATTTTTTTACTGGACCTAGACCCGGATCCAGATCGTAGGGTTTAAAAATTTTGGACCCAGACCCAGACCCTTAGGGTCTTGCGGATCTAGGCTCTGGATCTGGGTCCAAACCAATTTTATTTTTTTCCTGAAAATTTTTTAAAAATATATTATGAAGTACAATTCGACCATTCGCATAAAATTATTTAAACATTTTTAATGACGAGGATCTTCTAATACTTTATAAATTTTGATCGAATAAAAATATGAAGTTTTCCAACAATCGAGTTCTCATTACGAAATATTTATCAGGTCTTTACATTTTCAAGTTTAGATACAATGATCACATTTTAAATTATATGAACCGAGAAAATTCAAAATCGTGTAATATTTAGAAATAAAACAAAATTTAAAATCAAATAATTAAATAAACATAATAACTTATATATACTTTTTAAAAAAAAAGATGAAAATGGATCCATTGGTCGGATCTAGGTCGAATCTGGGTCTCAAACATGTAGACCCGGACCCTAAAGTCATAGACCCAGATTCGACCCGGATCCATAAGGTCCAAAAATAGGTGAACCCAGACCCTTACGATTAGGGTCGGGTCGGGTCTAGACCCTTAGGATCCAAGACCCATGCCCATCCCTATACAACGCCTTTTATTAATGATTTAAAAGACAATTTGGAAGATCTCTTTATCTTTACGCATCATGTTCTTCCCATTGAAGAACGTCTTACAAGTTCCCTTATTAAAAGCACTAATCTCAATCTCACAAAATAGAAAACAACATGAATACTTTAAAAAGTATTCCAAGCTTTAGGCGTAGTTTATAACAAAAGTCCTAACTCTTTTTAACTCTAAATCCTATTACAAATAAAAGAGTTAGATAAACTAAGTTTTATAACACTTTATGAGTACTAGATCTCAATGTAAGTAGAAAGCAACTTTGTGAGAAGTTTTGCAATCTTAATCCTTGAATGAAACTTCATATATATATGAGACGCCTCAACATAGTCTTGCAAACCAAGAAAGCTTCATCTGATAATCTCGCCAACTGATCAATCTGAGCCAGTGACGAAAGCAAAACTGACGCTCCACTTAAAACTTGTTCAAACTCATTTTTGGATACTATTTTTGGCTATTTCAATTATTTGATGTGTTGTTACATTAATACTCATACAAGATATTTAAAATTCTATAATGCAAATAATGTTAACAGGAAAATATAAGCCATATTAAGTTCCTATAATTTAGCTTAATTTGAATTCATTTTCTTATTTTTAGTTAAGATTAGAAATATCTCCACACTTAAAAGAAAACCTCTAATTAGTAAATTGTTTTCCAAGCAAAATATTTATTCAAGCATTCAAAAACTAAAACGTGTAATACACCTTTAATACACATCTATATTTTAATTCAAACTTATCATGATAAAGACAATTAACTTAAATCATTTTAATTCAAACTTAATTCAACATATTTTGAACTTAAAATATTTAACAATGAACCACTTTATGCCTAAAATGATTTTGGAACTACTTAAACAATTAAATCAAATTACTTAATTTATTTGTTTAATTTAATATGTGTTTAGAAATATCATCACTTAAAGGAGTTGAGTCTTCAATTCTAACCATTACAAAATAATAATATATACTAATTAGTGTTGTGTTCCAAGTTTCATACCAAACAAACCAAGTTGGAACTACGCTAAGTGAGTAATTGTAAAAATAACTTAAAAAAAAAACTTAGAAACACAACTTAGCACATAACTGCAAGCATATGCCTATTGTTTTCAATGTTAACGATTTTAAAACAATAATATATACCAAATAGTATTGTGTGCCATATTTCATGCCAAACACACCATGTTTGAACTACATTAAGGGTGTTAGTGCCAAAAAAAAGCTTAAAAAACTTAAAAACGTAACTTTGCAAATAATTTCAAGCATGTGCCTATTGTTTAAATTCCAACCATCTCAAAACAATAATATATATACTATATAGTGTTGTGTGCCAAGTTTCATGCTGAACACACCAAGTTTGATTAGCATGAAGGGTGTTAGTTCCATAAACAACCATTAAAAACCTTAAAAACACAACTTTGCACGTAATTTCAAGCATATAACTATTGCTTTTAATTATAACATTTCAAAAAATATTAAATATTAATTAGTGTTGTGTGTTAAGTTACATGCCAAACACACCAAGTTTGATCTACTTTAAGCGAATAAGAGCCAAAAAAAAGTTTTAAAAAACCTTAAAAACGCAACATAGCGCGTAATTTCACGCATAGCACTATTGTTTTCAATTCTTACCTGTTGTAGAAGCGGGCTCGCTACTAGCATCTCCGCCACTGCCAGCATAGTTACCCAAGACTCTCCACTCACCGGAGGTAGAGGAGGTAAACAACTAAGCATCAAGGTGACTAGGAGGTGGAATCAAATGTAAAGTTTCGCCAAGCCAATGCAAGGTGGATCCATCTTCTTTTTCTCATCCCTCTTTCTCTTTCGAGTCGTCTTCTTTTGGTAGTTTCTTTCATGGGAACAATAGTACCGACCCTTATCTACATTAAGATCAACAAAACTAAAACGAGCAAGATTGTGTGGTACTAACGACCGTTTGGGTCAAAGAGTTCTATATAATAGGCAAACAACACTACAAACCAAACATGAGCACTGACTAGCAAAAATGCAATTAATAAAATAAATAAAATAAAATAAAAAACTAATAGTTGGGTTGCCTCCAAACAAGCGCTTCTTTAAGGTCTTTCGCTAGACATGTCACTAAATAGCGAGTTAAACTCCGTAGGAGTTTTCCAAACTCACCCCCCCCCCCCCCCCAATAGCTGAGGTTGGGGAATAGAAAGGGGACAGAAGTAAGAAGAGGAGATGCACGAGAAAGATCAACTTTTCATTACGAGATGAAAAACCAAAGAAAAAGCAAACAAAAGAAAGGGAGAAGGAACAACCATCAATTTGGGCATGGTGGAAGGCGGTAGGGAGAAAATCACAATGACTAAGAGATATATAATGAGACTCCATAAAACACACGTATGGGCATGTACTTATGACTCCTCGATCAAAGACACATCGAGTTCTAAGTTAAAGGCTCACTAGATGCATGATCATGCACATATATTAGTGACTCATCAATGTAAGGCACACTAGGCTTCGCAACAAGAGCTTTACTAGTTAGTGGTGCATCAACCCAAGGTACTGGTGAGTCATGATGTAAAATTATAGATATGAGATATTCATGCAAAGATTTCATATCATAAAACTAATCCATAATTTGAATATCAAGAGGTGGAGGGGAATAATCGTAAGAGCTAGGGATGGTAGGTTATGGTCTAGTGCCATAAGCACAAGGTGGTCATGGGTACCAAGGCTCTCCTCACAAGCCCCTTTTCCATTGGTAAACACTCCACGTTCTCTTCACCTCATTCCCGAATTGTGTGTCACCATATATATTGTGGTCAACAAGGTAGGCTATAGGAACCTCAAATGGAGGGAAACCAGGATATACTTTCTTAAAGGTATCCTTGGCCAACCATCAAAAAATGTTTAAATAATGCATTCGGGTTCGATCAAGGAGTGCATTAAAGTGAACATTATCCACGACTTTCCTAGTCTCACAATTCAAACCCTCATATAGAATAAGGAAAATCTGCCATTATTCAATTCCATGTCCATAAGGGAGAAAATTCTCAGATCTCACACCAAAAAGATTATTGTAAGTATTGATGCAAAGGATAGCCAGATATAAAGGAAAATAAAAATTCAAAAACAAAAGCTATATACAAACCACATCAAGAACAAAAAGAATCTGGACATAACGCCTTGTGCTCAGCAACATCGTCATTTTGATAACGAGCTTTTAGTTTTGTTTGCTAAAAGGTCAATCAATCAAACAACATTAATAAACAGCCTAATACAACAACTAATATTGCAATGGTAATTTGGGGATCAAACCACAAGGACAAGGGAAGCTAGACTCTATACTCGATGTCGGAAGATTATATGAAATGTGGTTGTTGAAACAAAACTAATGACAACAAACAAAACAAGGCTAAAAGCAATGTAAAATAATGAAAGAAAAACGGAGATAAATTGAGTTTTCCCTAGGAAGGTCGATATCGACAAAAGATAAGCGAAGTCTAGATAGATCAAACAAATACCAATCTTAACACTCAAGATAACGAGAGGAAGTTGGTGACCCCATAAGTCTAATAAACAACCTATAAAAGCCCTATGTCTCCCAAGGAGTGGCAGGATATCAACAAAAGATAAGTGAAGTCAAGAGAGATCAAACAAATACCAAACACTCAAGATAACGAGAGGAAGTTGGTGACCCCATAAGTCTAACAAACGATATAAAACCCTAATCTATACAATGAAGATTAATACTCACGCTTATTTATGTAGAAAAACAAGTAAAATAATAGAATACTAAACCATTTAGTCATGCTTATTATGTGAGGAAATATTGCGTTGCTTATAAGTATGGCAAAAGATAAAATTAGTCGCGCTTATAAGCTTGACAAATAGAAAATTTAGCAACGCTTATAAAGTTTGCCTAAATTTTACTAACACAAACTGGAAGCACGCTTAATTAAGCTTGACTAAATGCATTAGCCTCACTTATAAGTGTGCTTAATTGAATTTTTAAGCATAGGTAGAGACAATATTTTTTGTAGTTAAAACCTATTAATTTATTTTTTTTTCTCTTTTTTTCATCTCTTTCTAAAGTAACTCTTTAACTTTCGATTTGGTCTTCTCTTACATCTAAGGGTGAGCACCATCCGATTTGGTCTGGTACGACACTATAATCAGACCCAACCAGAAATTTCTGTCTGGAAATTTTCCAGACCGGACGGACTGCTTAAATCACCAAACCGGACCAAACTATTTTACAGCGGTCCGATCTCGTCTGGTCCACACTTTTTATTTTTATATTTTTATCGAAATTAATACATGTGTTTATGCAAATATTTCATACCTACAATTAATAAATATAATAAATTATAATTAGTTGATAACATCAACATCATTCAACTATATCATCATCATCATCATCCTACCCAGTGTATCCCGCTCATGATCATCATCATCAACAACATCAACTAATTTATGCAAACTTAATTTTTGAAATACAAAATTATGATTTTCGACCATAGTATGGTTTGCGGTCCGGTCTAGTTTGAAAAAAAAATCGAGACCAGATCGTAAACCGTGATTTAATTTGAAAAGAAAAACAGACCAGACCATTTAAACCGTAGACCAGATTAAATATTAACATTCGGGTTTAGTCCGATTTGATTTACGGTTTAGACCAAACTTTATTGAGCGCTACTTACATCATTTAATTTTCACGCATTCATCAAACATCATTTATCACTAACTTAAAATAAAATTTTATCAAATTTTTATTTAGTTTAGGAGATCTCTCTTTTCAATTATGATGGGCTCCAACTTCAGAACAGAAAATAAATCAAATATCAAAACTATATGCTTCGCCCATCTTCAATTCATACTCTCTTTCAATCCCCGTATGAAGTACATAATTAGATAATGTAAGTAGTAGATAACCTCATTCTATCACCTATTACATCAAAGTAAAAGTTCATTATATTGTTTGAGTCTACAATAACATTTTAAACAATGAATCAATCAATAATTATTAACTAAAATTCAAAAAAAAAAATAATTATTAGGTATTATTAATAACTAACATTTTTGCATTCATTCTAATTCCATGTTTGTAGAAAAATTGCATCTTACTGCATCATATAAAATTATTTTTTTCATTTCTTAACGTTCGATATACATTATAATTATTATTTTACCATAATTACAAACACCTATACATTTAGCCAGACGCAGCATTTTAATTACAATCATCATTTTGATTAGTGTAAGAAACATCAATTTCTACACTTCTATTATTCCCCATACAATAGTGAACATAAAAATGTACATAATTTCATGCGATCATATTCTAGTGTGTCGGTCTTCAACAAAAACTTTCAACTATAATTTTGATTAGTACAACAAACCCATTAAAAATAGTTAAGAATTGTGGGGTTAGTGATTTGTGATTCACATTAGAGATATTTTTGTTAAATGGGGAATGCTTGAAGGGACGACAAAGAATTTAAGTAATATATTTAAGTTTGTACATAATTGTAGGGTTTAATATGTACGTGTGTTGGTGTATGTTATTTGGACCCATATATTTAAATATATGCAAGTACTATCAATAAGTATTTAGCCTACCTAGTTGTGTAAACTCAAGGGCATTGTTTTGAAAAATCGACCAAACATCAAGGTTTTTTTTAGGTATGTAGAACCATCTAAATTGTTAATTTTCTTGTGTATATTCTTTTATCCTTTTGAGTTTGCTACAATAAAAGATATTTTTCTTTATTATCTATCACTTTCTTCGCAACATACCATTTTCAGCACTAAACTTTAAGGAATAAACTCTAACTTCACCTGGTTCATTATAAAAACAATTTCTACATTAAATAAGAGTAAATTTTATTTCAATTATCGAATTATTTTTATAATCTAAAACCAAAAATTTCTCCAACCTTCTCAGAGCATCCCCAATTGTGGGGCTTTTTTATTTGAGCGTGAAGTTTTATGGTTAAAATGGCATCCCATTGGTAAATATTCTCAAAAAAAAATCTCAAATATCTGTAAAAAAAACCTTGGTGAGTGGGAATTTTAGAGAGTTCATCACAATGGGCGCCACCATAATATCTTTTAGAAAATTATTGTAAAACCATAATTTGTGAATTATTAAGATTTAAAATTTTATATATATATATATATATATATATATATATATATATATATATATATATATATATATATATATATATATATATATATATATATATATATATATATATATATATATATATATATATATATATATATATATATATATATATATATTTGTTCAAATATGATTCTTTTGCATTAGAATTCTCAATACAATTACAACACGCTATTCTAATGCATTACATATTATGCGGGCGTTTCCTCAACTGGATAATTTAATTTATAGTTGCAACTCAAAAATATGCTTTTATTTGGGAACTCATTGTGGCTAAAAAATTCCATGGTCATTAAATTGCACAATACTTATGATCTTAGTTTAATTTCCCATATATTTTTAATAATATAATTGCAGTATGTTTTAATTAATATAAAATAATGACTTTTCTAATAATGATTTGTCCTACTCTCCTATAAAACATCACTTTAATTTTTTCATTTTTCTTGGAATTTCTTTTTTGTGATGAGAAAATTGTGAACCCATTTCATCCATGCTGGATTCTTAACTGTAGATACTTCTATCATTTGGCTGTAAAACATTGTCGGCAGCATTCAAAAGCACAAGCTTAGCTTTCTAATTTAGGTTACTATTACAAGCAATGTCATGAATGATGACATAGCAAGATTAACGTGTACAATATAATACCCAAAAAAATTGGTCTTTTATGATTATAAATTATAATAATTGTTATATTATTTCATGTTTAATTGCTAGTTCGTACATTAAAGATGCTCCAAATGCCTTTTTTTTTACACTCACACTTACCCTTTATTATATACCTTTTCCTTTTGAAAAATTTATTTTTAATTTTATACTTTGTTCATTTATTTATTTTTGTTTTTAGTAAACTTTGTTCATTTATTTTATACTCCTCTATATTTTATTAACACATAATAAAATTATAAGTCTAAGATGGTGGTTGTAGTTTATTTAGTGGCCAACTAAAATTTTTGTATTATTGTTTGCATTAGTTTGTATACTTAAATGACTTTATTGCTTATAAATGATTTTGTTATATTAGTGTACCTTCAAGTCATAATTCTACTCTCTCTGGGGCCCCTTTATGCCATCGTTTCCCAATTTTAGTCCTCCCGATCAATAGTTTTTTAAGTATGAGGAATGGAGTAAATAACAACTCTCTCGTCCTATTTAATTTGCACTTTTTTATAAATGTATAAATATTCATTTGCAATGTCTGAATCAGATACATAAAAATGGCATGGGATAGATAAATGAGTAAACATGGAAAAAGGAAAATAAATTTATGATGAAATTAAAAGGTAATTGTGGAGACCATTGCAATACAAAGTAAAAGAGAACAACTCAATATAAAAAAATTGTAATTTAACTCACAAATAGGCCAGAAAAACATTATCACGAAAGAAATACTACTTCCTCCGTTATATTGTATTTGCTATACTTATTTTTTTTTTACAAAATTAAAGTATAAAATAAGATTGAACAATAATAGATAATATCAAATAACGATAATATAATTAGTATTTCAAAACAGAGGAAAAGTATAAGTGTATTGACATTGAGAAAATGCCTAATTACGCTACTAATTAATTAGTGATAAAAGAGTACATATAAAACAAAATTTATACCACATTCATATAAGAATTTATAGCCATAGCAAAAAAAGTACTGCTTGGCTGATTATTTTTCAGGAGTTGTCTTTAATTAGTGACACGTGACAAAAACAGACAATTTAACTAATGTGATTTTAATGGCCCACCCAAAGTAATGAAGATCTTTTAATTATGGTCCTACGTACATTTTTAATTTTATGATTAGACCCTCTTTAACTAACACTAAATTAGAGTTAATTAACATGAGTATTCTCAAACGCAATGATAAACAATCGGGCTGAATTCATGATTAAAAATAAATCAATTGATTCCCTAAGGGCGGGTAAGAGGGGCCGTCGCCCAAAGCCTCTTGTCAAAAAGCAAAATTAATGGTTGTAGAAAGTCTATATAGGTTATAAATTGCAAAGAAAAAGGGCCCCAATGTGTTATGTCGCCTAGGGCCCCTATATACCAATTGATAGCTTTTTTATTTAAGTTTGTTGATTACATGTTAATTAAATAATTTACATATTTTTAATGAAACTGTAACTAATAAACTAAAATCGATTAAGTATAATTATCAGGATGAAATATGATAGAATTTCGAAAATAGGCCTGGGCAACCCAAACAAGGAAACGAATAAATAGTCCACTCATAAATCCAAAGAAGGTTCACTACTAAAACCAATTGGTGATAGTAGAAGCTACTCCTTGAGCTTATAAAGTGATGCATACTCTTCTCTTTCTCCGACGTAGGACAACTCACATGTGGGTAATACAGGGACATGTCAACAAAGCAAAACTAAAAAAAAATTATCACAAACCATTTATATCCAAACTCAATTTAATTACTCGAATATCAACCTCTGAATACTTATAAATTTAACATAATGATCAAAATGTCTACATTTAATCTACCATTTGGAAATAATGGAATTTGGAAAATGACTTTCTTTTATGAATGTAGCAAATGGCCTTCAAAAACAAGTTTTGATATATGATTTTAGACTTTTAGTATAAGAAAATTGCTTTAAAGCCAAGATTTTAAAAACTAATGCGACTAATTTAAATTGGCATATCAACGTATGATCTTTTGACCTATTTTTCTATAATAACAATTAACAAAAATCAATTAATGTATATCAATTTATTTCATAACTAGATTAATTAAACAGTCGCTCTGACAGTTAAGGTTAAAGTCAATATTCTTTCTTGCTGAAGCAAATCGCCAGTCAACCATAAGAATTTTAATGTATTTTTTCTTAAAGGGTTAAATCAAAGTTACCATAAAACTTTTTTGTTTTAAGGGTTTAATCTAAGTAACTATTAATCTATGCAAAACAAGACTTAAATTGCACCGACAGAATCCTACACAAAACTACTATGTAACCCTGTGTTTTAAAGGTACAGGAAGGCAAATAGTGGCCACCTAACTTATATTAATATGAAATTATTAACCAATTATGCCCCACTTTGCTTTTTTTTCAGTTTCTTTTTTTTTATTTGATATTGTGTGGTCTACAAGAAGTAAGTGGTACTACCACGAAAGGAGAAAGGGACAAAGAGGGAATTGAGACCTAATACTTGAATTTAAGTACCCAATTCAACTAAATATTTGGTAATATAATGTACATGAGGTTTTTCAATACTAATCTTAGTTGTTGGTATTTCTCTAATTTGGTGGTTTAGATTTGATGTCTTATTATTTCGTATATTGAGAACTTTCTTGATTAATGTTGATTTCATTGAATTTTTCGTTTATTTGATTTATTTTTTTTATTTGTTGCGTCTGCTTTTATGAGAGCTTTAGTTAAATTTTTTTGATTTAAATCTGTCACTATAAATTATTTGCATCTAACACGGATGAAGAGGATTTGAATACGGCTTTATTCTTCTCTTTTTAATCAATTTGTATATTGTTTATTGTTCTAAGTCTGAAAAACTTGCAACGTCTCTAATACAAGTATAATTACCCATTGATTTTGATCTAGTGTGTTTAGAGGAACTACCCTTTTCCTCCCACGATTTTTGTACTTTGCATCGACCATGTATGGCTTCTTAGCCTCTTTCCTTGACATAGCTCGTTTTCATAAGTTTCTTATAGTGATCTCAATATTTTTTGTAACATTTTTTGAATATACTATGTTATATATTAAAAGTATTTTCAAATTTATAATATATTATCATTGACTTTTACGATTAAGTATTTTTAGCTTTATATGGACGTTAGATTTTTTTTATCTTATTGAAATCTAGAGTGTGTGATGCTTGCATTCCTTCTAATTTTAAACATCTTTTTTAATGGATCCCACATAAAAACTTAAAATTCTCTTTTACATAAAAAATTAAATTCTGAAAAAGATGCAATTAAAATAAAAAATAAAGGTGAATTTTATAAGGTAGATTCTTAGCAATTAACCTAGCGCTTAATATCAAAAGTTCATGTTATAAGGTGGATTCTTATCATCATAAGGAGGATATTTATACTGATCTCCCGTTATATATATACTAATATAATTAAAATTTATTTTTTCAGTTAGCAACCCATGATGTAATTATATAAATTCAATAAATAATAATTATATTTTTAAATCTCTAGCTTTAACAATTTGATCATTAACTCATAAAAAACCAATTTGATCATCATTAAGATCACTTAATTAGGTGTTAAAGAGAACCTCTTGTGTTGATTAATACTCCCTCCGTTTTCTTTTGTTCTTCCCGTTTACTTTTTGCACAGTTTTCAAGGTAAATTTTAAATCACAATATCTATAAATATACATAATAAAATTTTATAAAAAATACATATTAAAAAAATATACATTAAAACGAATATAACAATATCTCACATGGATATATTTTATTTTCTAAATATGTGTCTAAAATATTTATCAAATTTTTCTCACCTAAAATGAAATATTCCTAATGGGAAGAACATATGAGAATGGAAGAGTATCATTTTGATTAAGAGTTTAGGAACATTATGTAGTGCCATTTTTAAGACCACAGACCTAAACACTACCGTACAAAAAGCAAAAATAAAAACAAATAAAAAAAGAAGCTTGATTATCATAATTCATATTCAATGAACTATTCTAATTAATAGCACTTGCTATATACAACAAAACATTAATCTTAAAATAAAGTTTTATTCAACGAGTAAACTTTAAATTATATTATTTTTATCAACTCTCTATTAGACCTTTACGTATTACCAAATCAAAAAAAATGATTGGTACCAACTCATATACAATGATATAATTGACTAATTGTTAAATATAGTATTATTTGTGTATGGTATGTGTTCTTTTTGGTTCAAAATAACCCTGAATAATCCTTAGTCTTTAAGTAAAACGTGTTAGTTTATAAGATTTCCATAATTGACTTTAATATGCATGATAAATGAGGTTAATGAAAATGATAGTCACACCTAAAAGAAAGCAGATGCTCTCTTTAGAGACCGTCTTTTGTATATATTTTACTCTCAAAAGTACAATCCAAATATATATTTAGAGTTGTAACAATATATATTTAGAATTGGATTGGGCTTTTAAAAGTCGTCTTTACAAAAGATGATCTCAAGTAAAAATTTGTGTAAAGAAAAACAAGGCAATAAAGTTATTTTTTGGGTGTTGCTTAACCATGGTTAAAAATTCTACTGCTGATGCTAACGTCTTTCATTCCATCATAATTCAAATAATGCAGTTGTCGTCTAATGTTTACCACAATTATGTATAGTAAAAATATTATAAAATTATGATATTATTACAATTTGCAATTAAACGAATTAAAAAAAATATTTGACTTTGTTTTTACTTAGAGATTAAAAATTAATCACAGATTAAGAGTGATAATGAATAGTATCTTTTTTCCAATATTACAAGTAGTTTTGAGAAGAGAATATATATATATATATATATATATATATATATATATATATATATATATATATATATATATATATATATATATATATATATATATATATATATATATATATATATATATATATATATATATATATATATATATTGACGTTGTTTATTTAAAAAATAATCCAAGTTATTATAAAAAATTCTTGAAATAAAAAAATACAAAAATAAATGCTTTCTCCTATTCTTCCTAAGTTTCCCACTTAACTTTTCACCATTTTTTAGGTGGTCAAATGGGACCACTTATGTAAGAGAAAATAAAGTGTAGAGTTTTTAAATTTTTATAGGTATAAAGTGGGTTAGTAGGTGTAAAGGTGTAAAAAAGTTAAGTTTAATAGGGATAAATTGGTAAAGTTAACATACCCAAAATAGAAATGAGACATTTAGGATTATTTGATATGAAAGATAATATTGAATTAAAATTATGTAAAAACTATCCCTAAATAATCCAATATTGAAGAAAGTTTAATCAAAACATACATATAACTATTTTTAGTTTCTCTCAAGAAATCAATTTTTCAAAACATACAAAATTAAGGAAAAACTATCCCTAAATAATCCAACATTGAATAGGAGTGAGTATAAAATTACTACCATTTTAAATTAAAATATCATTTTTAAGAACTATAAATTGCATCAAAATTTGCTCGTATTTTTCAAATTACCAATGAATTATAAGTGGTTCGTTCAAAAAATCGTAAAAACTTGTTGTCATCCGATTATCTTTCGGCAACATTTCAATAATGATTTGACATAATTCATCATAAAGTCTATTTGGAATATGAAAGTCCGTCTTCAGGCTCGACATCCTTCCTATGACCGACATCTGAGTATGCGTTTCGCAACTAGGGCACAGAGGTAAGTTGGCGGCTCTTAACTTTTCAAAGAACTGTCTTGATTGAGGTTCGGATCTTCGTCAATATGTAAGGGCGAGTTTGGTACATTTGCAACGACATCATCACGATGAGGTAGAAAATGATGATGTGTATCCGGAAAAGTACTTGCGGCTGCATCATATTTTGAACCGTGTTTTGTTGTTGCTCTACCGAAGCCAACTCATTACTAATTGGTGCTCCGTCAGAAGATTTGTGCAGGTACCAATAGTAGTAGTTTTCGACAAATCCCTTAGTTAACAGATGATCTCTTACGACATATGGAGCCCACAGTCTACGATTATCACACCGTTTACATGGACATCTAACCTCATCTGGATTCTTTTTCCTTGCAAATTGTATAAATTCTTCGACCCCTTCTAAATATATAATATTATAAGCTCCTTTACAGCTTCGCTTTTACATCCAACTTCTTTCACTTCGTAAGTCCAATACTATGCGAAACAACAAATACCACGTTTATTAGCAAAAAAAAAAACTTTCTGACTAATCTGCGACTAATCTTAAGTTATTTTCTAAGTCATTAGAATTTCGTGCCACCTTTAGGCCCACGCTTCCGCATCTGTTAGCCTACTCTAACAATGGGTATCAGAGCCAAAGGTTTGGTTGATGACCATTATGGTGTTTTCTTGGTGTTTTGGGTTGTGTTCAACCACCTATAATGAACAAAGGTTTTGGTGAAATAAAATTCTGTTTTTGGGTAAGTTAAGGTGAAGTAAAGTTTTGTTTTGGTGTTTAAAAGGTGTTACCGTGTTAGAAGGTGAATGAAAAATTTAAAGTGTGAAGAAGCATTTTAAAGACTCAAACTTAAAGTCTCAAGAGAGGTGTTGAGACAAAGTTGGGTGAAAGGAGAAGAGTGAAAAGGTTAGTTGGATTGCTCTTGATGGTCAAAGAGTGTCTCCATTTTAATTGCTCTAAATGAGTATGTTGTTCATCCCCTTATTTGGAGTTGGTAAGAATATTCTTGAAACCTCACCTCAAATTTTTTACATTCCACTAAAATGGATATGTTTTTTAAATGGTTCAAAATTTGTTGGGATTTTGTTTTATACTCTTGATTTGTTAGTTGCCATATTTTTCTCTTACAAGTTTTTTTGAGTTAAAAATCCTTGCTTTGGCTGAGATAAGTTGTGAAGTGAGTTTTTTGGGTGAATCTTGGTTAAAGGTTTTGTCTTTCATCACTATCACACATTTTTTTTTTTGAAAATTAGGAATATATTAATAATAAGGAGGAACTAAAACACCACACTGTGACTTGGAACCCCAAACCCGCCGGCATAAAAAAACCCTCGTAGGGAAAAAAGCCATTGGAAGCGGGATACCAAGAAACAGGCCACCCTAAACAGCATAGGGGTGGGCTATGCAAAACTCTGTTTTCAGAAAACACCAAACACGATTGTCCTAGCAAAATACACACCAAGAAACTCAAAACTAAATTCTAAGAAGGCAAAAGATACATCTAATCCCAAACCACCGCAACCTGTGAAACCTCCACCAACACCAAAATTCCATCTAAAAAAAACGTCACCCACACCAAAAACCTCGATACTTCACGAACATCAAAGGCAAACGTCAAACATCAAAACGCCATTACCACCAAACGCCAATACCGATACGCAGCGTCGAACTCCAATAATCTGTAACATCGCACAATAACAGCCTTCGAAATAACAGGACTCCAACACCAACAATCAAGTAAGCACGCCTAACAGACACACTACCCCAGAAAAATATCATAAAAGCTCTAAAAGAGGGTCCCACCTTTAAGCATATGTTACCCAAAATTCAAAACAAGGTACAGTCCCCGAAGCATCACAGCTGTTCGTAATTGACTCCAACATCACACCCACTGGAGCTGAACCGACACTCGTCAGAACGCCTTGGAGAACACGCCAACAATAATGAAGCTTTGACACCATCAGAAAACCTCACTGCACCTACAGCCGTCGTCAAAAGCACGGCCACCATCAGAAAAAAGTAAACCCACTGCAACGCCACCACCGTTTACAAAACAACCACCATCTTCAAAAGAATGACGTCCATCATCAGAAAAAAAACCCACTGAAAATGCCAGAGGAACTCCAAAAGGATGACCAAGACACAGCAAAAATCGGACACCGTAAACACCACCAGTCCCAATACACCGGTTACCAAAAACATCTAAAAAACGACCCTCCAAAACCAAGGAGCAGCCATCACTGCCGTTGCCCAGACCCACCGGCTGTAAAACTCCAAAATACACCAAGAAACTCCTGAAACACGAAACTGCACTCCAAACATCGTTCAGCACACCAAAAACCAACTCCAGGACACCAACAACGTAACAATACCGTTAGAGCCACTCCCCGGAGCATTAAAACTGCCATTAACGTACACCATCGACAAACCCAGTGTTCATCAACACCAAAAACAATGTTCACCATCGTTCCTCGTCAAAAAAACTTTGTCTCCTTCACGAAAGTAATGTGTCCAGTCACACCCACCATCCTCATGTCGACTTACTGGAAAGAGCACCACACCCAAACATCAACACAATAGACCAAAAGGCACGCCATATGACGAACAGAGACAAGGAATATTGAATATTGTGCAACGTTAATTCCCGAGACAAACACCAAAACGCCATAGACTCAAAATCTCCAGAAGATTTTTCATATTCTAGAGACACCATAGAGCAAAAGCTTGCTTTCAGCCCCACAAACACCACAACGCCGGAATAATTAACCCCACCGTCAACCAAGCCAGCAACGAAAAGGCAGCCACCAACGAAAACCCTGCCTCCAAAAACCGTACACCATCGCCTCCAAACAAAAGACCTTATCCTCCATAACCGTACACAATCAGGAAACCACGGTCTTTCAAATTTCAAACAGCACCGCCATGGTTAGTGAGAGACTTTCTCTCACTAACTCTCTCACTAGCCATTACCGACCAGACCTTACCCTCCATAACAGTACACCATCGCCTCCAAGCAAAACACCATAAACTCCTTTCAACTTCCATAACCCCAGGAGAGAAAACATCCCATTCATCAAGCTCCAGCAACTCCAACGTAACTTCAGACCTTCGAACAGAAACTCCAGGAAACCAAACGGAACATAACAAACACACCAACACCCTCCTCTACAACACCATAGAAATAACAATCACAAAGCAAAACCAAAGAAAAAGACCTAAGAAAAGCTAAACACAAAACGTAAAAGAGAATAAAGACTGCAAAACGATCCGAAATAAAAAATGCCCAAAAACCGTCAAAAAGTGACGACCACCCAAAGAACCACCACCCAGCACAACCCAGAGACCCCGCTGTCAAGCTGCCGGCCACCCGTGAGGCCCTCCAAGGGGAGGAAAACCTTCATCACTATCACACATGTTCTCTATTTTGTTGATTAGCAAAGGTGTGCTTGTAAGAAGTAAGACTAATGGATAGAGTCTTTTTGGGCAAAATATGAACAAGAGTCATGACTTGGTAATTATTCTTGGAGACCATATTTGTGTCTTTTGGTATGTACTCTATTTGTGTCTTTTTAAGACATTTACATATGGTCATGTTGATGCATATGTATTTGGTGAGTATGCTTTAGGCCTTTGGTTAAGTGATCTTTGGAGTGTTGTTGGATTTGTGTTCTTATTGAAGGTGATCTTTGTTGGTTGACTCAAGTCAAGGTGGAGATTAGCACTACAACAAAACATGGAGCCTTTAGACGGTTTTTTTTAGACGCAATAAAAAGCGTCTAAAAAAATAGAGTCGTTTAGACACTTTTTTTTAGACACATATAATAGTTAATAAAATGAACTTATTAAGCGTCTAAAAGTCCAATTTCAAAATAAGGAAATTAAAATTAATGAAAAATAATAACTTGTTAGCACAATTAGAAAATTAATTAAGCGGGATTAAATTTTTTGAAAAATTAAGTGGCACGAATATCATCACGAATATCAAAAGTTAAAATAAAATAAAACTTCTTTCAAAAAAAAATAAAATATGCACTGGGTAAAAAAAAACCGTTTGTCCTGTACAGTCACTCAGCAAGAATATCATTAGGCCTCCAAAAACCACTTGTTCTGTATTATTTCTAGATCTTCATCAGCACAAATCATAACGCAATCACCATTATTCGCTGTTCATCCATAATTTGCACAGATTTGGGGCGTTTAATCTCATTCTTTTTTCTTAGTGTTTCATTTCTGGTAAGCTTCCAATTTCAATTATTCCTTGCATGCAATTGTATGAGATTTAATTTTGATATTTGGGTTGATTTCGTCGCTTGATTTTTCTTGATGTTTATGAATCAATGATTTGTTTATATGATTATTACTAGGAAAATAACAGAGGTTAAAGGTTAAGTATTATTAGATGATCTAAGTTTAAATGTTCAAGATTCGAGATTCTCTTGTTCTTATAGATTGATATCTAACATTGTTGTCAAATCACCTGTTCTGAATTTATTCTTGATCTTCATTCTATCAGAATTTCTTCGGGTTTCATGGTGATGAGTACAAATCATAATGTAGAAGAGGAGGGAGGCGTTTTACGGTGATGTTCGCTTTGATGAGGGTTTGTTCTTCAAATCCTTTTCGATACAATAATTCGATTATAAAACTCTTTTATTTAGTTATAAAAATGAAAATGGTGTTGAGTAGGTGAGTGTGCCAAGTAGTTATAAAACTCTTTCTGCATCTTGCTAAAATAGCTTTCAGATAGTTGATCCTTCATGTAACAAGCCAAATTGTCTTAAAAGTGCTTTTGTGGTTCCAGCTGAATTAAGGACTCGTCTTTGTTCCCTGAATCTCATATGTGTATGTGATCATAGTGGCTTCTTATTGAAACAATTTCTCTTATTTGTCTTTTGTAGAATTAGCTATCTGACTGAACTCTTGTCCTTGTTAGTCCCATTTTCACCCTGTCTACCCTAGCTATACTAAATTTATCCATTAAATATACAACATAGAAACTCCGACAAATATTTTAAACATGAAGAATCTGAGTGACCTACACTCAATCCCACTCGATTGAAATTCACTTACCAGAGTCCTCTCATCGAAAATATTCTTTGAAGAACATTTGGTGTTGTGACTGAAGCTCAAGACTAGTTTCTTTCTAGATGAATACTTTTTCCCGGCAATTTTCTTTAGTCCTTGAAATCCTAGTCATTGTTGCCACTGAAGCACATTTGGTGAACAAAGTGAAGGCCGCAACAACGTGAGTTTATAATCATCTTCAGCCTATTGTTGCGGATATGCCAAGTGAATGCTTCATGGTAGGAAATGAATCGCTGTAAAAGTGGTTTACATGAAGATCAGGTGTTAGTAAATGTTAGTCAAGTTAGGTTATGAAGATTCTTTCACATAAAGTCGTGAATCAAGGTAGGCATGTTGATGGACCATCAACATACAACTCACACATTTTCCCTATGTCGTTCATTTTATTTAGACCAGAATTGATTTGTGTGATCTACTGCTTTACCTTAGGTTCAGGCTTCTTATATTCATCACCAATTTAGTTGGACTCGAATTTTGGACCTTCAAGGCATCAAGAGTGGTAGCATTGCTGTCGATTACCACCCAAAGCATGAAGCTGCTGAGTTCCTGATTGCTGAACTTTTTTAGTTTTTTTAGTGGGATTTTTGTAGGTCTTGTTAACTCTGCTCTCATATGGGAGTTTTGACGATTGGAGCTGTTGCTGCCTTGCTTCAATAATTTTCTAGCTGATTTCATTGCTCTGCAGCTGTGTAGAAGAAAGCAAGGATGTTTACCTGGGTGCCTTGGATGTTATGTATGCCTTTTAGGGTTGTAGGATTAGTCCTAAATGCTATTGTGGATGCGGGTATTTTAGCTTGCTTTAAGAAGCTTAGTTACCATAGGATCTCTCATGGAAGCCATAATGAAACAAAACAAGTCAATGGAATGGCACTCGGATGGCAAAGTCTTTTCTGATGCCTTTGGTCATGGAGACAATCTGTTTGAGAGGGGCTGCTTGGAATACGGGTATGTTTTAAAGATACCCCTTTTCTTGAACTTATAGCCTAATAGTTTTCCAGTACATAAGCATTATAATCATAATATCTCTTGGCAGATGTCAACATTATCGCCGAAGATGTCGAATTAGAGCACCATGTTGTAATGAGATATTTGACTGCAGACATTGCCACAATGAAGTGATGGTAAGTATACTCTCCTTGATGATGCTGGCTTTAGTTTCTATCCCAAGTAGTAGAAGCATATCTGATTGATTAACTTTGTAGCAATATGTAATTACTCATCCCATAATTTACCTATTAATTATTAAAATTCATCCTTTACTAGTTTACTCCCGGGAAATGCTATTGCATTTGTGAGCTGCAGGCATTACACTTTTAGTGATCAGTTGACCAGAAATCAGGCAACCTTTGTTTGCCAGTTTGAATTTTCTAGGATGTTTTGCTATAGTGAATCACAAATTCTTGTGAGAGACGGTTTGTTTGAGAGACCATCTCTAATTGGGCCGGCTTATTATATATTTTTTAAAATATTGTAAGTAGGCATTTTTTGATATAATAGTGGATATCATAGAATACATGTAGTTGTATTTATTTATTTATTTAGCTAATACTGGTATTATATTGTGGATTTAGAAGATGAAAATGATTTAGTTAGTATATAATTAATTTAGTTGCAATATATTTTTTATTTTTTATCTTGGGAGAATTTCCACCTTTTGAGGTTTTATGCGTTTGTCGTATGCTCTGATTATTGGAATTTGTTGATGGTTGGGTTTGGATTAGCTATTATTTTGTTTGCAGGTGATTTTGAAAATTTTGGAATGTTTATTTTACAAATGAAACTCTGCTGAAATTTCTACAGAATTTTCTCGATTGTTCTAAAAAAGTTAAATATTAATGATAAGGGGTTTAGTGTGTTAATGATAATCACTATTAACTTGTTTCTTTATGCCGTTCTTGTTTTAATAACTAAAGTAATCAAAAACCCTTTATTGTTTTTGCAGGTTTTAACTTTTCATCTAGTAGACTTAGCTTGGAATGAAGAAGCAAACTTGTGGAATGTGGACTACTTTCTTAGATTATTATTGAGCTTTTTATATTGTCAAGAAAACCTCAATACAAAATATGTTGGATACCCTTTTAAATTTGTTATAATGGATATAGATATTTTGATATTTGAGCATATTATATATTGTTCATGGTATATATTTTAAGTATATATAATGGAAATTAATTAATTGTGAATTGCTTTTTATTTTAAGTATATATTTTTTGGTTGATGAGTAAAAAATTATATACCATGGGCTTGATGTAAAAAATTGTATACATTGCCTTTTAATGGAAAAGTACCCAAGCAAATTCATTAAGCAACTAGGTAAAGGGCTTTTAGACACTTTTGGATGTCACAATTCTAAACTACTATGGTTAGATTTTTAGTCTTTTTGACCCTTTAATATGTCTAAAACACAAATATTTTAGACGCTTTAAAGTGTCTAAAAAAACACATATATTTTAGACACATTAAAGTGTCTAAAATTCAACTATTTTAGATGCTTTAAAAGGTCTAAATCCACTTTTTAGACGCTTTTCTCTGTCACAAATGTGTTGATAACATATGAAAAAGTAAGGCGGCAAAAGTCTTGTAACGGAAAAAAGCGTCTAAAAGAAACGTATTTTGGACAACAAAAAGCGTCTAAAAAAAGTGTCTAAAAGTTTTGTGACACTTGATTTTTAGACGCTTGGAAAAGCGTCTAAAAAATTATTTTAGACGCAAAAAAGCGTCTAAAAGCTCCGTCATTTAGCGTCTAAAACCCATATGTTTTTTTGTAGTGTAGGGGTGAAACTTATTCGGATTAAAATCGCAAATCGAACTAGACCAAACCGAATAACAAATATGGTTTGGTGATTTTTAAATTTGGTTTGGATTAAGTTTGAAAATTCAAAAACCGAAATATTAAGGTTTGAATTAGGTTTGGAATTTTCAAAAACCGCAAACCGAATTTCTAGACCGCAAACCGAAATATTTAAGAAATTACATATAGCCCACTAACATTAATGTATTAGCCCAGGCCCAATACATTCTAAACCTAAAAAATTGAAAACCCTAACCCTTGATAATACATGTACTACCGCCGTCCCACTCCCACACTTGTTTAGTATTTTGCAAGACTTTGTTTAGTATTTTGCAATATTAGTTATTTTGAATGACTTTGTAAGACATTATGTCTGTTATTATTAATCTTGTATGATTTGCTATTGTCTTAATTATTGTAATTGTAGTTTAAATTGTTATTCGGTCAAAAAAGAAAAATTCGACCTAGGAAATTCGGTCTGGGCGGTTTGGTTTGGTCTACAAATAAAAAATGTGGTTTGATTTGATTTGGTCTAGAAAATAATTTGGTTTGGTGTTGGTCTGAAAATATGGGGACCAAATAAAATATGGTTCGATTTGGTTTCGATGAAACTCTAAACCGTTGACCGAACTTTCACTCCTAGTAGAGAATGAAAAAAGTGTAACTTGAGTCTTGGGTTAATTAGTCATGTGATTAGATGACAATTAATGTGTAGAAGAATTATGCTTGAAGGTTAAATTAATTAACTAAAATTATTAGACCTTAAGCATTTTGATAATGGTAAAGGACACAAGTACTCTTTATGATTGGTTATCTTACAAGTACCATAGTACATTGTACTAATGGTAGTGGAAACTTGGATGTAAGAAGCTTTGGAGGTGCACTACTTGGGCTCCAAGGAAGTATTCAAGAGCTAGTACAAAGTATTGGGGACCAAGGGACAAGTGGCACACCCAATTTTTTCCCATTTGCCTATATATGTTGTAGTGCATTATTGTGTGGTGTAGAGCCAAGCTACAAGCTTGAGCCTCCCATTATCCTTATGACTCTCTCTTCTTATTCTCTACTCAATGTATGGCTCATACATACACTCCCCATTGATATAATTCCTTCCACTTTGTAATGAGCTTTCAAGCTCCAATATCCTTTACACACATAATGATACACTAGCCTAGGATGGTGGATGTAGCCTAATTAATGGTGAACCACCTTAAATCTTGGTGTTGTTGTTTTATTTATTTTTATTGCTTTAATCACCTTAATACTTGCATATAAACCATAATTCATTAGTACAAATTCAAGCCATGGTCGTTAACCTTTCGTGGCACCTTTAGGCCCACGCTTCCGCATCCGTTAGCCTACTCTAACAAGATGGTCGCACGATAAGACCATTTTAATTGTCATGGCCCAATGTACATTTATTTTTAAAGTAATGGTTTTTTATAGTCTTAAAGTTACACTTCTAATCTTGAAGTGATCACTTACAATTTCAAGTAATCACTTAGAGAAATGAGCTTACTTGTATGGACTACTCTCATGGTGAGACGGTAGAATAAGACGGGTTGTTTAATTTGTACTATAATACTCCCTCCTATTCAGGACTAGAGTCCCATTTCCATTTTGGGTCAAGTCACCTAAAATGTCCCATTTGCTTTTTGGATATGGCTTTTTTTACCTTTATGCCCTTATAAGTTCTTCCTATTTACAATTATAAACTCAATTACCCTCACTAATTTACCCATTATATAATTAATCAACATATCCTTAAACTAATTAATACTCCCTCATTTCCCTTCCTTTTATTTACCCACCCTACCCAATCTGTTCTTCAACCCATTCTTTCTCCTTTGAAAACCCTAGATCTACTGCTCCTTCATCTTCAACCTCTTCTTCAACCTGTTCTTCTCCTTCTTCTGTCTTTTCTCATGGAAAATCCTAACTCGCCCCATAAGAAATCCCCCTGATCTAAGAACCCTAACTCGCCCTTGATGTTTTCCCTGAAAAATCCTAAATCACCCTTGAAGTCTCCCCTGGAAAACCCTAATTCGCCTAGTTCTTCTAGTCTGGGATTCCCCAAATCCCCTTTCAAATCGCCTTGTAAGCTCTAGTTTAAGGGTTCTGATGATGAAAACCCTAGATCTGGGTTGCCGTCATTTGAGGATGAAAGCTTTGACTATTTTGAAGACTCGCCTTGTAAGCTCTAGTTTAAGGGTTCTGTTCTTGTGGGTGCATGTTGGTATTGACTGATGATGAAATTGGTTTTAGTCGTTTTTTATGGCGCATTTTTCTGTTTTGCTCTATGAACTTGAGTGAGAGCTAGCAACGTTTAGCCACCAAAATTCGAACTAATGGGGTTCGGATTGTTTTCCAACATTTTAAGCGCAAAGATGTTCGATTTTAACTCAATGATTTGAAAAACCAACATTTTAAATCTAACTGAGAGTTATGCAAACAACCATTTTTACATTGTTGTTTAATTTTGAAACACCCACTTTTTAAGATCCCTAAAAAATGTCCAAAATGAATAGGTAAGTTGTATGTTCTGCATCTGTTGTTGCTGTTCTTGTGTGCTGGTTGTTGTTATTGTTGCTGCTGATTGTTGTTGATTACTATATATCTTTCATAATTCACATTCATCCTTTTTAGTGTGTGTCTCATATTTTTGTTATCTTAATTTTAATAGTATTTTTTTTAGACTTAGAAGGCAAATATATAAGACAAATACACTTAGTTCTTTTTTTTTTCAAAAGGGGTAATTATAGGCATGTTTCAACTCTATTTGTCAAATATAATTTTTACAATGATTTAAGTTAATTTCAGTTTATATAATTCAAATTTTTATAGTTTAACTAGTTTTTATATAATAAATAAATTACTAGTATATTGACAATTTGGCCCCCCTAACTGAAAATCCTGGCTTCGCCCCTGAGGAGGAGTGTAAGTGTTAATCCTGGCTTCGTCTTAAAGCATACTTTTCATAATATTAACATTTTAGAATTTATCATGTGAAATTAAAAATATTAAAGATTGAAATCTTATATTGGATAGCGTAAAAAAAGTGTAGCAACTACTCCCTCCTATTCATAGACAATGACACATTTATTTTTTGACACTATTCATTTATTACTCTTAATTTGTATTTTATTCTTAATCTATAAATTAGAACATAGTTAAGTGAGATCTTGTTTGATTCGTCTCAAATCTCAATACAAAGATTATTAATATGCACTTTTTATAATATGAATATGTGAAAAAACAAATGTCTCATTCTCTATGAATAGGAGAGAGTATTAAAAATCAAAAAAGTATTTACAGAGCTTTAGACAAGATAGTTAATCCGTGGTCAATAAGTCTAAAATATTTTATATATAAAATCCTCTAAATATAAAAAGTGCGTAAAGACTGAATACTGTTC
Source organism: Amaranthus palmeri (assembly GCA_019776075.1). Lineage (NCBI taxonomy): Eukaryota > Viridiplantae > Streptophyta > Magnoliopsida > Caryophyllales > Amaranthaceae > Amaranthus > Amaranthus palmeri. The sequence continues at coordinate 32,332 of JAAKBH010000897.1, forward strand.
ATATGAACAGCGAAGTTACTGTTTACACGACTTTTTCCAGCTTTCTCGCTCTTCTTTTCATTTCTCTCGCTCTTCTTTTCATTTTCCATTCCTTTCTCGCTTCAAACCTGGAAATGGAACTCACTCATCTCTTCCTGCTTCTCCTTCTTCAAAACTGGTAATCTCCTCCAATTCGTTTTTATTTCTTTTGATTGTTCTGATTTTGATTTGGTTTTGTAGAAACAATGACCCAAATTGTCATCCTCATTTTCAGGTAACCAGATTTATTTTTTTTAATTGGTGCATATTAGTTTAGAGATCTAGAGGTGCTGATTAGGTTTTTTTTTTTTTATAGGGCGTTTTCTTCTTGTGGGTATAAGATGAGCTTGAATGTCACTGGTGGGTACATATTGTTTTAACCTTTTGTGTTGATTTTCTCAGTTTTGGTTTTGATGTTCTTATATTTTACTAATTTTACTATGATCTAATTGATTTTAAAATGTTTTTGTTTTGAATTTTATTATGTTTTTGTTTGGTATTTTTGTGTTGATTTTAAAATCATTTTGTTAGGTATTTTTTTGATGTTCTTATATTTTACTAATTTCTACTGGATTTGCAATAACCGGCAAAGACACTGATATTTTGTTCCAGCCATACTCTTTCACGTCGTTAATTTCATTGCTGGTTTGAATTTCATTCATCTATAATGATACTCAAGCAATGACAGTATTACAAAAATCATACTTTTTCTGGTTTCAATTGTTTGCTTCCATCATTGTTTGTAAATGGCACAATATATTGAGCACATGATTTTCAAATTTTAGACTACCTTTCTTTTATTGGCTGTAGTTTTCTTGTTCTGGTGCATACCAATTCAGTTAATTTCATGCTGGTTTTTATTTCATTCACCCAAAATGATACTCATGCACAGGCAATAATCAATATAACAAAAATCATACTTTTCCTGGTTTCAAATGGTTGCTTCGATCATTGTCTGCAGATGGACACAATATGTTCTTGAGCACAATATTTTCAAACTTTAGGCTGCCTTTCTCTTAAAGTTGATGTAATAAAATCAACTGAATAAGTAAGGTCTTATCATTTTTCCATCCTTTTCCTGTTGTTTGTAACTGTTTGGAGTGTAATTATTCACTTGAACCTTTTTAAAGTGCCCATGTCTAAGTATCTTGCATCTTGGCTACTTGAATAAATATCTTCTTTGATATTTACAATTAAGTATCTTTGTTTTAGGTTTATTTTTGAAATCTTTGTGTGACTGTATTCAAGGTTATTAGGATCGGGATTCTACGTAGGTACGTTGAGGGGGTAGGATCGAAATCGGTAGAATCGGATCGTAGGATCGTGTGATTCTACAAATATGCATTAATGAGCTTTAGATAATTGATTTTCAATTGTATTTGTTCTTTTTTTTTAGTTTTAAGTTTAAAATTAACACTTATTTCTTAAAACAACTGCTTTCTTATTAAACATGCATTTGTAAATTATATGTTTCTTTCTTATTAGACAAGGAACTTTTGCATCCATGTTGATGTTGTTTCTTGGGGGTGCACTATTGATGAGCTCAGCTAGGGTGGTTGTCTCCTACAATTTATGCTTAAGCTATTTTATGTTCCTTTATCTTGCATCAATACCAGTATCCCAATAAAAACGCAATCCTGTAAACCCATAACATTGATGAACCACATTTCTATTGAAGCATGACCCACTTTCTATTTTCTGCCTTTTTCAATTTCCCTTCTTTATATTCAATCAAAGATTTACACTTCACAGTAAGAATTTGATCTGGGTTTTTGGGGAAAAGAATGGCAACTTCAGAGAAACCAATGATGTTAATAGGAATTTATGAGAAGTGAACAAAGCTTTTATGCATTAGAATGAGCTCTTGATCATTTCTTTACTCCTTTTGCTCATTATTTCCTTTTGATATTATTCTTGTTCATGCTGAACCCCTACTCCTACTTCTGCTATTGGATTTGCTGGTCCTGGTAATGTTTTCTTTTTTAATTTGATTTTCATTTTTCAATATTTTTTTATATATTTATTTATGTGTTCATTTTTTCATGGATCTTTGATTTTGATTAAATTTGTGAATCCTGTTATGTATTGAACTTAAATTGGTGATTGTGTTAGTTATTTTTATTGATTTTCTTGTCTTTGAAGACTTGAATACTTGAAATTACATCATAAGATGTCATGCCAATCAGTTGATCAGATCACTTTGGACTAGGGGGATCTAGGCTTGGGCGTACTTAGGTCATACTCTAAATTATTCGATCAAAAACCTATAAATATTGAAAATTTGTTATGTGTTTGTGGGTTCTGTTTTGGGTCATCTCGTGTCTTTATAACTACTGTCCTCCTTGCTCGTGGAATTGATGTGCAACAACTAACGCTGGTTATATATTATGATTTGCTGACTCAACCAAAGAATTATCTTCACAGGATAGGACGTAGTGGGGTTTTTGGAAAGAATGGGTTTTGCCATCAATTTTTCCACTCAGCATGATGAGAGGATGCTAGCTAATATCCAGAAATTGTACAATGTATTGATTGAGGAGCAGCCTGCTAATGTTGCCGATCTTATCTAAGTAAATAACAAGTGATTTTGTTTATGGTTTGAGGCAAGATATCTTGTTTGTCCAAGTAAGTAAGTGTTTGGGTGATTTATTGGGTGTTTTCTTCTACTTTGTTTTTAATCTATTATGGGAAACATCACTATATGTATTCTTGGGGAATTTTAATTAATTATTATAGTTATTAAATACATAACATATCTAGAAATCAACATATACGAACTCTTTAACCATGATAATTGCAAGCATGGATAATTGTCCTTTTTGATAAGGATAAGTAAGTTTCATTTGTACTATTTCATATACTCTGTATTTCAATTTGTTTAATTGATTTTCGGTGGGCTATTGCTACGTAAATATTCCTTCTAAAATAGTAAAATTAAACTATATATAAGCTAATCAAGTCTATTTATGACTATTATCTTTTAGTGCTCTATTGCTAAGTTGTTTTTACTTATTGTTTTGATTGGTTCTTGCGCTGGTTTTATTGGTAATTTCAACTCATGTCCATTTCCGATCTCTGGAACTTTGAGTTTAGTGATCATGGCGAATCATCAACCTCGAGCTAGGAAACTTCAAAGACCTTATTAGTTAGTTTACAAAAAGGCATACACTTCACAAAAATGTGAGGATAGTTACAAAGAAACGACAGGGGGGTTTTGTTAGGGTTTGCAAGAATCAGGTCGTGAATTGCAGTAACTTTAACAAGGGGGGTTTTGTTGGAGACTGCAGCTGCAGCTTGTTCAAAGTGGTAAGATGCTGCTGCCTGGTAGATCAGAGGGTGCTGCAGGATTTTGCTTTTGTGATGGAATGGTTTGGTTATACAATCATCAACTAAGCATATTGAACAAAATGTTATGATTTAAATTTTCTAAACAATATAATTGATTGAATAATCAATTGAGCCCAAAAGACGTTGTTGCAAATGTAGCATTCATTTCTGACCTCAAGAAGAAAGAAGAAGAGCAACAGAAGCTTCAACTTGACCTCAAGAAGTTGCAAAAAAATGAAGGGGTTTATATGGTATGCTCTTATTCATTTCTTCTAAGAAATTTAAATTTCATGTTTATAGATGCTAATTTTGAACCCTAATATTAGTTTACAAATGATGAATTATTGAATTTAAAACCAATCTTATAAACGAGTGTTTGGTTTGTTAGAAAATTTAGGTTTTTTTTATATGTTTTAGACCAAGAAAGAGAACCAATCTTATCAATGAAATGCGGTACAAAAACTTGTTATTTTTCTTCGTTTTGATCCAAAAGTTGCAAGTTTGAATTGGGTTTTTTTTATATGTTTTAGACCAAGAAAAAGAACCCAAAAACAGACTTAAAGGAAGTTTCAAATTTGATGGGGGCAAAACGGAAGAGTCTCACTCTAGAAGACAACAAGCCATATTATAAGGAAAAATACCAATCTGATAATAACGAAGCTTATTTGCAGATTATCAGCAAAGAAAGCGCAAAACTGAAGCTATGAAACTGTTGGAAGATGAATAGAAGCAAAAAAGGAAGCTTTTGGGTGAGACTGCAGGGTTGGAAAGACTTGTTGGGCTTAGCCTTGTGATGGAAGTTCTGGCTTTTGCCATGTATGTAGTATGGGTGACAACGAATCAACTAAACCAGTTGGTTGTTTGCAAGTCGTATAATGTGGTCGTTCATCTCAGGGAAATTTGTCAAGTATGACGCATTTGAAGCTAAGATATGTTGAAATTTGTTGAGCAAGCATCTCAGGGAAATCCACATTAATTGGCGAGGTGACAACGATGATGACGATGGTAGTGAGGAGAATACGCGTTGGATAGTGATAGTCCATGTGTTCTTTGCCCGTGCAAGGGAGGCACATTGAATTGATATAATTGTAGGCATATACAAAGATTTGCAAATAAAAATTCGGTATTTACATAGTGTATTCATTTGCAGTGTTTTCTCTTAATAATTTTATTTAGGTTTTTTCCTATAGCCTGTCAATGTAGTGACCAAAAAGCTAAAGAGTATGATTCTTAATAAAGTAGTTGCTATAATGTTCATGTTTATTGACATCTGATTGTTGCCTTGCTTTAATATCTGGAGGTGTATGCTCAAACATGATATTCTGCTTAAATTTGTTAGCAATTGCTGAAAACGAACCAGAATTGATGGAGGATAATATAGCCAAAGGAACGAGTAGTCAAGTGCAAGTCTACTTTTGTAAAATTGTTTTGATAAATCTATTTAGTATCTTAAACTGCTCATCTATCTTTTCATTTTGCACCACTTTTATTTTAATTTGTCCCTCTAATTTGTACTCTTTTCTATTTTGGCAATGCTTCTACTACAATTTATACACCTTTAGTCCTTGAATCTTTCACACCTTTTTTTTTGAATCTTTCACACCTTTACAATTACATCTGTATTATTATTGTTACTAAAAGTGTAGAAAAAATATTATGAAATCTAATTGTGTAACTTGGGGGACCGTGTGCGTAGCACGCGGCCCCACAACTAGTTAAATAAAAAGAGGGTATTTTTTTTTGAGAATAAAAAGAGGGTATTTTTGATTTTAGTTTTACGTGATAAAAAAAATAGTTTTGCGGTGGGCTTATTAGTCCAAGAAATAGACAGCTCATCTTCAAGTTTAGAAAGACATCACAGGGACGACAGCATTTCGAATTTCCTACTTGTGATATTCTTTGGACGGCGTCAAAGTTTATGATACTAATTGTCAGTTAAAAAAACTTCTTGTACTCCCTCCGGTTCAGTTTAGATGTCCCATTTGACTTTTTACACATGTCGAGACAACATTTTAACCCTTAATATCTCTAATTATTCTTAATCAAAAATTATAAAAAATTGATATTAATAATCCTTGTATTGAGACGAATCAAACACGATCCCACATGACTATGTTTTAACTTATAGATTAAGAGTAAAATACAAATTAAGAGTGATGAGTGAATAGTGCCAAAAGTCAAATGGGACATCTAAACTGAACCGGAGGGAGTATAATTTAGAGACCTTTTGTATCATAGTAATTCTTCACTAGGTTTATGTTGTGATCGTCTTATCGTAAAAAGAATTCAAATGAGTCAATCTAAAATATTTTTTAAAAAAATGAAAATTCCATATGGTGATCCTATGCTTTCAATTTTTCCATATGGTAGACAAAGTGTTAAATTTTTATTAAATTAAGTACTCATTTAACTGGATTACGGAATATGAGGTCAATTAGGGTGATCACGACATCCATTTTTTAAAAAACAAAAGTCATTATGTTCCGGAAAAATAGCGTAAAGTAAAAAAAAAATACTTCCCTTTTTCTCTATCCTATTGAAAAGTTGAAAGCTTATGGTCACCTTGTGGATTATAAAAAACATTTGTTTACCACATTGAAGAACCAATAATTCAAGGTTAGCATGTGAAATTTCCCTAAAAATTGCTTCCTTTTAATATTTTTTTTGGGATGTATGAGCCTTTTGTATGGATCCGTTTTACAATGACACGTTTCATACATATTGGTTGTAAATTTTAAGCAAGCTTTTATCAATATAAAAAAATATAAATTTAACTCTAGATTCATAAAATAACTACACTACAAAAAAAATGGAAAAGGGCAACTTTATATGGTCTCGCCATTTGGACGCTAAATGCACGAGGGCAACCTTCGGGGTTAACGTTATAGAATTTGATGCTAAAAGAAAAATTGACGTCAGCAAGTCGCGAAATAGACTACCACACCAAGTTGTCGCCACTTTCGCTCTAATTTAGGCAACGACCTACCATATTGCTAGGCTGTCGCCACGACAGTTTTAAAAAGGGTGACCACTATGCCATCACCAGGTTCGTCACCATTTTTTACTATAGCGACACAATGCGTCATCACCCTTTTACACCTATTTCTTTTTCCGTATATGTTAATATTTTTATCTGCTTTTATTAGTTTCTTGTTCAAATCCAAGAACAAAACTTAAACAGAAAAGGTACTATATTTTCATATTGCCAAAATGCAATTTCTTAATACTCGCTTATATTTATAGAGAAATGAGACATTTGGGTTTTGCACCAAAATCAATAAGAGGTGAAAAACCACTTAAAAGTGAAGTGAAAACTCTTTTTTTCCATAAAGGGTATTGATATTTATGTATTATTGTGCAACTTGTATTGTTATAGTAAGGGTAATAAAGAATGACAAAAATAAAAATGAAACATTTTCAATGAATTGGCACAATAAAAAAAGTCATTTTTTATAAATAGAAGGGAGTATGTCTAGTGTTAAATGAAAACTATGTAGTGTTAGAGAGGGTTTACTAAATTAAGTACTCCCTCTATTAATTACCACCATTTTCTTTTTCCTTGGTAAGTTTTTTGTTTTATTTATATTAGAAATTAGAAATGTTCACATATTTGAGTAACTAGTAATTAAGCATATCAAATATTGGCGCAACCTTTTTACAATCTAAAAGAAACCAAGAAAATAACATATATAGTAACTTTTGTATGATATCGTTTATGGTTAAACAAATCAGATTTTAAATTTAATTATGTGTGTTTTAAGCATTTTTAGTATTCAAAATGATAAGTGGAACGTTAAATAAATATTTGTAGTACTTTAGTTGAGGTAGGTCTAGTTTAAATCAACTAATTTTAATGATTCAACTGATTTTTATTAATTAAAATGGAATTTTACTTGTTAAAACTAATTTTACTGACCGTAAACGATTGTTACTAATTGATATTGATTACGACAGAGTTTTAGTTATATATTATAATTTATAAGTGTATTTAATTGAATTTTACTTATTATAACGGACTTTTACTAATTAAAATTGATTTTTTCTATTCCCTTCTATTTACCACAAGTGTTTCATTTGCTTTATGTATTTATCTAATGTACTTATTCAATCACTAATATCTCTAATTATGCATAACTAAAAATAATAGAAAGTTGATATAAATAATTCTTGCATTAAATCGAATCAAATAAGATCGTAGTTGACTATATTTTATGTTATAGAATATAGATTAACAATAAAGTACAAATTAAGAAATGAGTAATGTACAAAAAGCAAACAAGACACTTATTGTATTTTTACTACTTCATATTTTTACTACTCCCTCCGTTCTTTTTTTATTGTCCACATTACTATAACGGGTAGTTTCATATGTTTGTCCCATTTCCTAAAATGGAAAGTTTTAATATCCTCTCTTCACCCTCTCTCTCTTCTAATATCCCATTTATAATAATTAATTTATATTTTCTCTCTCATAATACCAATACAATCATTAATTCACACCACTATTATAATAAAATAATACCCACAATCAACAAAGATTCCCACTATCTTAATATGTGTGAAATCTTCAAATAGGACACACATATAAGAACGGAGGGAATTAGTGCTTTAGTTAGCTAAACTTAGAGCTGTTCAAAAGTGACCCGACCCGAAAATCCGAACCGAAACCGAAAGTAAATCGACCCGAAAATATCTTCCATTTTCAAGTTTTTCGAACCGACAATACCCGAACCGATGTTGTACCCGAACTGGTTGACAACCGAAAATGGGAAAGCTGAACCCGAACTGTAACCGACTTTTGTAACTGACACATTACCGTTAACCGAGATTAACCGAACCTAAAAATGACCGACCAGAGTCATATCCGACCCGAATCATGCTCGAAACTGAACTCGATCCGGCTAAAACCGACTTAACCCGAACGAATTTAAGATCGAATTGCTTTAAATCTGAACTAATGTTTAAGATAGAAGTATGATATACTTATATTCAATCATTTTATTAGTTGATCTAATAAATACATGATTTCATATATTTAGAGCTAATAATCAGTGGTCAATGTTTATTAAACTACTTTTAATTGTACTAGAGGAAAATTTATAGAACTTTATATTTTTAATTTTCGGTCAAACATGTAAAAGTAACAAAGTAATAATGATCACTAATTGATTTGCATTTTAACTATTTTGTTTTTGATCGATAGTAATACGTAGCCGAATTCTGTTTTCTAAAAAACCGAACCCGATCTGTACCCGACAAAACCGAACCAATTATTAACTGATGACAACCCGACACCGATTAACACTCGACCCGAAATTCAACCGGCACCGAACCGATGCTAACCCGATAGCTCGAATAACCGAACCGTGACTAACCGACCCGACCCGAATGTGACCCGTCATAACAAACAGCCGAAACATAACCGATCCGAAATACAACCGAACCGAATGACACCCGTCCGAAACCGACCCGATCACCCGAATGAACACCTCTAGCTAAACTTAGAAATCTCGTATTTTTTGGTATGATACGGACTACGGATTATTACAATAGTAATTACTCTACTTCCTAAATACTCCACAACCACAAAACTATACTGAGCCGACACTCTTCTACCAAACAATACTTATACTTTCTCTCTCTTTTTCTCCCCATTTCTCTTCTCCTTCTTCTCCCTCCATTCTTCATTTTTCCTTCTTTCTTCACATTTTCCTTAATTTCTATTTTCTCTCTCTTATAGCTTCCATTGAAATTGATACTCTTATTGTGATTGGTCTTTTAGATCCACATTCTGTTTCTTCCTTCTCATTCTTGGCCGCCATGGATGGAATTCAAGTTCACATCTATGGCTGTCTATTGATTTTTATTGTTTTATCTTTATCCGCCACTACGGCATTGCCTGCTCGTCCGGCTAAGACCTCTACTATTACTTCCTCCTCTTCTCCGAGTCAAGTTAATTCTAACTCAGTTCTTGTTGCATTACTTGACTCACATTATACCGAGTTAGCTGAGCTCGTTGAGAAAGCTCTTCTTTTACAAAAACTTGAAGATGTTGTTGGTCACAAGAATATCACCATCTTTGCTCCAAAGAATGAAGCTTTAGAGCGTGATTTAGACCCGGAGTTTAAACGCTTTTTACTTGAACCCGGGAATCTTCATTCTCTTCAAACTTTGCTTCTTTTCCATTTCATTCCTGTCCGAGTCAACTCAGATGAGTGGCCGAGTCATAACTCGGATGGTATCCACCACCTTACTTTGTCCAATCAAAAGGTCCATTTATACCATCATAAAAAATCAGGGGAGAAAACTGTGGATCTTGCAAAGGTTATCCGACCCAATGATGTAATCCGACCCGATGGTGTGATCCATGGGATTGAAAGATTACTGGTTCCACAATCCGTATTAGAAGATTTCAACCGCCGTCGTAATCTCCGCTCCATATCCGCCGTATTACCCGAAGGTGCCCCGGTGGTTGACCCGAGAACAAATAAATTAAAGAAAAGTAAAAAAGCGGGTCCACCACCCCCACCCGGAGCACCACCTGCTCTACCCATTTATGCTGCAATGGCACCGGGACCATCACTGGCCCCGGCGCCTGCTCCAGGACCAGGTGGGCCCCACCATCATTTTGATGGCGAGGCCCAAGTAAAAGACTTCATTACAACCCTACTACATTATGGTGGTTACAACGAATTAGCAGATATTTTAGTTAATCTTACATCATTAGCAACCGAAATGGGAAGATTAGTTTCAGAAGGGTATGTAATTACAGTATTAGCTCCTAATGATGAAGCAATGGCAAAGCTTACAACGGATCAATTATCCGAACCCGGAGCTCCGGAACAGATTATGTATTATCATATGATACCCGAATACCAAACCGAAGAAAGTATGTATAATGCTGTAAGAAGATTTGGGAAGATAAAGTATGATACTTTGAGATTACCACATAAAATTAGTGCCGAAGAAGCTGATGGGTCGGTTAAATTCGGGCAAGGTGATGGTTCGGCTTATTTATTTGACCCGGATATTTATACGGATGGTAGAATTTCTGTTCAAGGGATTGATGGAGTTTTATTTCCTTTGGAAGAAAAAGATGATAAAACTGATAGTATTCAGAAATCTACTCCTGTTAGTACTAAGCTTGTCACTCCCAAGTCTAGAAGAGGTAATTCTCTTTCATTTTCTTCATTAGCTGATTTTTAAGAATTTTCTTTTTGAATATTTGTTGGTTTTTTTTTAGAAATTTTTTTTGTGATTGAATGTGATAATTTGTTGAAAAATACCTTTTTAGGGTTAAAAAATTGGATTTTTTGAGCAAGAATTAGGAGTTTACATATTAATTTTTGCAAGAAATTCTTGAAAAAATGCATTTTGGGTTAATAATTGGGTTTTTGAGCAAAATTTAGGTGTTTTTAATCAGAATTTTAATATTAATTATTTGGTTGATTATTTGGAAAATTTTGTTTGTGGTGTGATGTCAAATCAATTAGTGTTTTAGAGTAATTGATACTCCTAGGTCCCAATAATGGAAGGGAATTTGAGTGGCGTACAATTATGTGTAAGATTACTGTTCGTTTTAGCTGGATTGCAAATGGAAGTGTAGAATTAGACTTGTATTTTCTGAAAATTTGGACTGTGTTCTAGTGTCTTCTTCATTGTAAGTTGCTTTATCTTAATTCAGTAATTAATTAGCAAATAATGGAATTCAGAATAACCGTGACATTAAGGAAATCTCCTTAGATTAAAAATCATAGATAGTGAAAGTGATAAGCATTGTGATTTGTGAATGGGGAAAGCAAAATTTGCTTTTTTGGGGTCTATGAACATGATACAGTGCGTGTGATAAAAAGGTGATTGCTTATCTTTTGAGTTGTGGGTATGAAACTAGTATGTGTTTTCTTTTTCTTTTTCTAGAACTGACCGACTGTACAAGTGATTGGGGTCGTGTTTGTGGTTTGTTGATCTCGTGTTTCTCGTGGTTTCTTCATGTGAGCTTTGGGTTCTCGTGTATCTCGGGTAGAAAGTTCTGCCAACTGTCGATATGAGTAACTTAAATTAAGCGTGACCAAGCCAACATCGAGGGTGGGGCTTGGTAAACACCCCATCTTAATCGAGAAAAACAAGTAAAAGGACACTAATCCTGATCACCAATTAGGGAGACGAACAAACTTGACCGGCTATTTATAACACATGTTCTTGACAATTGTGAGTTAACGAATAGCGATGGACCGTAAGATTAGTAAAGGACACTAATCTTGATGTAGACACAATTTTAACCTTATGCCTTAAAAGTTTAATGGGAGTATTGCGATTGATAGAGATTTTTTAAGTGGTGTCAAAAGTGGTTATACCAAGTGTCTTTTACCTTAACAAGAACAAGTGTTCCTTTTACATTTTAGTCCACTTTTTCCTGCTCACACGAACAATAGGCCGTGGGAAATTTAGGTGTAGGCCTGACTAGGCCTTCACCTAAATTATTTCATGAGAAACCCGTATTGACAATCAAATGTGTAACATATAATACAGAAGAATGGCGACCGACCGTTCATAAGGGTTTATTTTCTTAACTTTGTGCCGAAGGTAGAAGGGTGTTAAGCTAGCTGTTTTAAGACAACTGGTTTGAATAACTTGAGTTACAGGCATGCTGGTAGTTGGTAGTATTAAGAATTATTAAAGTAAATTACTTTCACATGGATTGACTTGCCCATACTTGAATAAGTCATAAGAAAGAAAACAGTGATTAGCTGATGTGGGACATGGCAAACTCAGTGATGTATTTATCTTATAGAAGTATATAGAACCAAGGTTAGGTAACTTTTTTAGCATTAATATGTATGCAATTAAGATTTAAGGGTGAGAAAGTTTTGTGCATTACAGTTGTTGGTTGCCTCACAAAATTTGCTTGGAAAATGATGTAATTTAGTGGGGAAAAGCACACAAGTCTTGATAGAGACTCATTCTAAAGATTAAGCCTCATCTTTTGCCCTTTATCTGGAGTAATAATTAGTGGGTAACAATTAACATACTTTCCTTACTCTTATTATAAAGAAACACAAATTCTTAAGAGAGACGGTTTCTTTGATAGAGAGACTGTCTCTAATTAGACCGGCCCATTATACATTAAATTTTAATGTGCTGGGCTTCAGATATGTCTCTCAAAAATACTGTCTCTCAAGAGACTAGATGAGAAAGAAAATTAGTGAAGTTGTACTTTTATATATTGATACAATCTCCGACTTGACAATACAAAACTTCGGATGAAGCATACGATGATCCGGTTTATATTTCGTAGGGGGCGCTAAATTATATGATCCGTGTATCCGAAAGAAAATGAGGGTGTAATGGAGTGGTCAATTAGCTAAGCTTTGCTAGTTAAACATGTGATAGTCAATTAGTACTAGTTGTAGGAAACAGCTTATTTCTCCAGCTGGTACCTTGATGATGATTTCTTGTCTTTTTATAATACATTTCTCATATTAGTGCTTTTCAGACCACAATACCAGCATTTGTGCGTTTGCATTTCTAATATGGACTCCCTCTTTTCTTGTATAATGAGCTATTTGTGTCACTATGTGAAGACAATCCTAGTGTTTGGTGCCCACGGAATTTGTACCCATCTGTATGAAAATTTAAGCAAAAATACCCTTATACTTTATAATGCCTTACAATATACTTCTAGGTTGATTTTGGAATCAGATTCCATTGTAGTACCTTCACTTGTATTCTGTTGTCACGTTACGCAATCAATATTTCCTTAGATATTTTGTTACTAGAATCATATACCGAATAAATTTTTACATTTATTTATAGGCCTAAATCTTTAAGTATCGCCTTTAATTTGCTTTATTTTTTACTGTCGAGATTTACAGTTAGTGTCTGTTGTATTGTATCTGAACGATTTGTGTGGCAATTGATTGAACAGGGAAATTGCTGGAAACGACATGTTGGATGCTAGGCAGCATGAGACAGCGGTTTGATTCTTGCCAATGAACGACACGCAGTCTCGGGCTTACAATTAGGCATCACAAAAAACCACAAGGTTTCACTTCAATTCATTACATGCTTTTGTTCTTTTCCTTTCTGAACTGTTCGATTCATTTGATCATCATTTTCATATCATTAGGCGCGATTTTCTTTTACTTTTTTCCCCTTTATTTCATATTATTGGCCTTCTTTTTGGGGAATACTTTGCCACTAAGTAGTTCCAACTTTCTAAGATCATTTTTGTGCATTTTGCTTTGATCTGAAGGCAAAATTAGGTTTCCTTTTCTCCCTTTAAAATTTAGCTTTCAGGCTTTAAAGAGTTGGTGGTGGTGATAGTGATATATTTCTTCATTTGAAAAGCTCATTAATTGAGAGTCTTTCACAAGTTTTCTTGTTTGATGTCATTAAATATACTTATAGCCTTACTTATTGACCTTAACTTTTCACTAACATATTCTTTACTGCCATGTTTGGGAACGATGAATTCATTTGAGAATTTAGAATTGACTCAAATTTATTGTTTGACAAATCAAAAATTTTGTTAGTTAAATTCCACCTCATTTTTAAAGTAGTTAAAATTGAGAATTTGAGAATGACTGTCAAAACCTTGTCATTCTCAAATTCTTCATTTATGATTTCATAATTGAAATCCATAATTTAAATGAAATACTTATTTCCAAACGCTATACAATTTCTTTTTTGCCAACAACCGGGGTGAGACCATCTCATACAAGATTGATACTCTAACGACTTTTTTTTCGCTAAGTAAAATTGTGTTTTAACTGGACTTTATTTTTGTTTGGCAGATGTAAAATCGGTGAACAAAGTGAACAGCTTCAGACGGTCACACAATATTAGAGAGTGATGTTAATACAATTTTCCCTTTTTTTTCTTTTTTTTTTTTTTTTCCTGGGTGAAGCATAATTCACAAAATATATGGAAGTGGTAAAATGGGGAATGCATGTTAGGGGGAGCCTAAGGTAGGAATGTGCAGAATAATCCCCAATTAAAGTTCCTGCATAGGCCCTCCCCAGAAACAGATAAAAAGATGAGAAGCTGCTGTAGTTATAAATATGAGTATACAGTTAAGTAATCTTAAAAAAAAAAATGTGTATTTTTTAAATTTATTTAAATTAATTGTTGGTGATGGTGAAAGGTGTCGGTGGTGGTGGTGGGGTGGAAGGCCAATTAATTTTGTGTGATTGAAGAGAGTTGGTAGGGCAAAGGTGGCATTCACATTCACCTTCTTTGTCCAAATAACCTCTTCTTTAATAAACAAATTGGGAAAAACACCCAAATAGTTGTGCATTTCAATAATAATAATAAAAAAAAAAACTTGATTCTTTTGTGTTCATAAATTATATACTATCTTTTTTGTATCTCCATTGAAATTATTATTATTATTATTATTATTATTATTATTATTATTATTATTATTATTATTATTATTGAAAAATTACTCAGAGTTATTCAATTTGTCATTAATTTTCTTACAATAATACTAATTTTTAATTAATCATAAATAGTTCTAATTTTAGAGTCACTTATTAAATAATATTATTGTCCAAATGGTGATTGGTTTGTGTAGGTCAATTGTTAAAAAAAATAAAATCAAAAATATAAAAAATAAATGTTAAAAACCAAAAAAAAAACTACTTGGTTTCTCCTTTAAAATTTTAAATTTTTTTTATAATTAGCATACAGACTCTATAGTTGAGAGTATTCATGTATGAATAAAATTTGAAATTATTGTAAAAAATTAATTAAAAGATTAAATTATTCTCGATAATTTTTCATACTATGATTCTAATTATAGTTATACATCTATTGGTCACCACTTGACTTTTGTTTTTTTCTTCTTTTTCTATATTGCTTATTTTATTGTTCTTTATTGGTTTTGTTTGGTAAGTCACCTTCAACCTTCTTTTGGATGTTTTATACAATTAAATATTACTTTCTACTTTTTATATAGTTTTGTTATTCTTATACTTCTTCCCTTCCATAATATCAGCTATATTTCTATAGTAGCACTATTCTTTTTCGTTCTTATTTCTTTGATTCTGACTCATGCATAAGAAATAGTATATTCATACGGGATCTTGTTATATTCGTCTTAAAATGTAGTTTTTTAATATGTAATTTTTATATTTTTTCATTTTGTGAAAATAACGATATTTAATATTAAAATACACATTGAATTACGTAAAAAAATATAGCAAGTATTAGGGAACGGATGAAGTAATTGATTGAAGTTGTTTCTTTGTTATTTTCTGGTTTTGGTTTCATCTTTTTTTTAAAAAAAATGGTTTTGGTTTCATCTTATTTGGAAATATTTATTTTTTTTCTTTATTATATATACTTTATTTATTTATCTACTTGTGTCATTAACTTTGGGGAGGATTTTTTTAAGGAAAAATTATATAAAACTATCTATTCTATACCTTTTTTTTCAAAAAACTACCTAATATAAATTTTTTTCAAAAAACTACCTTGTATAATACTAAACTTTGCAAAAGACTACCTTGTACTAAATTTCGTTAGGTGACCGATGATCCTAACGTTGACCAGCACGCTTTTCTCACGTGGTATCTTTAAACCCCTCTTTCTTCTTCACTCACTTCTCTGATTTCGATTCTCTCACATACCAAACCAAAACCTTTACTTTCCATGTCCTTCTCCACTTCTTCTCCATATTAATTGCTGTGCATATACAAGATGTTGGTGATGTGCATATGTTGAAATCAGTAGCTGTGCATATACAAGATGTTGGTGATGTGCATATACAAGATGTTGGTGTTGTGCATATGTTGAAATTAGCAAGCACATCAATAGCAGTAGACAAGCATACTACAAAAAAAAATGCAAAGTTGCGACTACCCAAAACAGTCGCAGTTTAGTCGGTATAGAGCTATACCGACTAAATTCCGACTAAATCCATCCAGTCGGCATAGAATGGTCGGTAAGTCAATTTAGTAGGAAAACAGTCGGAATTTCCGACTAACTTTGATTAGTCGGAAAATAGTCGGAACTTCCGACTATCGTGTTAGTCGAAAATTAGTCGGCAAACACTATTTCAGCAATTTGCACCAAATTCAGAAATTTTTTTTTTAAAAAAATACCGACCACCTTGCGACCAACCCATTTGGTCGGAAAAAAAAAGGAAAAATTTTTTTTTATTTTTTGAATGTGCCATGTCACACCCACGTGGCGCTTACTGGGCTCCCAATCACACCCACATGGCGCCTGCGTGTACACCCCACATAATCAACACAGCGATGTTGCAGGCGAGAATCGAACATGAGACCTCATGGATATGAGGCACATGCACCAACCAGCAAACCAAGAGTAGATTACTGATATACTTAGCTATGTTATTGAATATATATTAATAATACTCCTTCCATTTATTATTATTATTATTATTATTATTATTATTATTATTATTATTATTATTATTATTATTATTATTATTATTATTATTATTATTATTATTATTATTATTATTATTATTATTATTATTATTATTATTATTATTATTATTATTATTATTTAGTATTATTATTATTATTATTATTATTATTATTATTATTATTATTATTATTAGTTGATTAGTATATTATTACTCACATTACTGCATTCTTCGTATATTATTACTTGTATTAGTATATTGTTACTTGTATTAGTTGTATTTGTGTATTATTATTATATCATTACTTGTATAAGTGCAATATTAGTACTTTATTAGTTGTATTTGTCAATATTAGTCGTATTAATTATTATTAGTCCTCCAAAAAAATTATTATTAGTACTTTATTAATTATTTAGTCGTATTAGTTATTATTAGTCGTATAAGTGCATTATTAGTACTTTATTAGTTATTTAGTCGTATTAGTCGTATTAGTTATTATTAGTCGTATTAGTCTATCATCATTATCATGATCATCATTAGTTGTATTAGTTTATAATAAGTCGTAATAATATTAGTCCTAGTATTAGTCGTACGTATAAGTGTTTCAATAGAATAATATTAGTTGTATAAGTATATAACTACTCGTATTAGTAGATTATTAGTACTTTATTAGTTATTTAGCCGTATTCGTTATTATTAGTTATATTAGTGCATTATTAGTACTTTATTAGTTATTTAGTCGTATTAGTATATTGTTATTATTATTATTATTATTAGTCGTTGTATATTATTAATATATTAATAATGCAAATTAAACTTTTCGAGTACCGACAAATTAAACTAGTAAGACTAAAAATAAATTAATAATGCAAAACTATTAGTATAAAACAAAATTTTTAATAAAATAACAAAATATGTTGTTGGCTTGAATTGAACATGGGACCTTTGGTTTGCAAATCATTGTAGTAACCACTACACCACAAATACTTTTGTATTCTATATCTTAATTTTTTTAACATATATCTATATTTAGTCAATCAAAAAAAATCAAAAAAAATGAAAATTACCACCGACCAACTACCGACCAACTTTTGGTCGGAAAGTGGTCGGAAAAATTTCTGACTAAATGTTGGTCGGTGATAATTAATGCTATTTTTTATTTTTTTTAAAATTTGAAATTACGACCAAAAACACATTTAGTCGGAATTTAGTCGGAAAAGTAGTCGGAATTTCCGACTAAAAATGGGTAGTCGGTGGCTTTTGGTCGCAACTTTGCAAATTTTTTGTAGTGGCATATACATGTTACAAGCTGTGTGTATAATCTGTAGAAGTAATCAGCAAGCATATACAAAATACCCGTTTCATTTATCATAAATTAGGGAAGAAATGGAACTCCACAACAACATTTCTACTTTTCTAGGGCTTTGAATTTGATGTTCAAGAAGGGGGAATACATTAGGGAAGAAAGATGAAGAAGGGATGGTGAATTGGAAGAATCTAGATCATAAATTAGGGGTTTGAGTTTACGGCTTTGAATTTTAATGAAAAAAGAATGATGAATCTGAATTATAAATGAGTAAGGAAGTGTTTAGAGGTATCACGTGCAAGCAGCGTGGTAGTCAACGTCAAAACTAACAGTCAAATGACGGAAATTCATTAGAGAAAATTATATAAAACTACCTTATATATACCCTCTTTTTTAAAAAACGTATACAAAAAAATACCAGGATGGCTTCGGCAAATAAACGAAGCCATTTCAAAGCCCTTAGGTATTTGGCTTCGGTAAGGCTTCGGAATTGCACCGAAGCCAATTTGGGCGAAGCCTTTTGAGTTTGCCGAAGCCATGCAGAAGCGCTTTTTGGCGTCTGTTATCCTTTCCGTCGCCATTTTTGTTGTCGAGTACTATTATTAATATTTATAATTTATTAATTATTAGAAATATTTTAATATCATTTATTATTTTATTTATTAATAAAATTTTAATATTAATTAGTAAAAATTAGGATTTTATAATTTTAATTTCTTTATGAGAGTCTACAATTTAGATTTTAAGTTTTATTTTACTCAAAAATAACCCAGAAAATTCAAAAAAAAAAAAAATCAAAAACTGAAAATATACATCAAAATCCTAAAATAATAATAAAAAAAATAACCCAAAAACTCAAAAAAAAAAAAAACGAAACTGAAAATATACATCAAAATCCTAAAATAATCATCAAATTACAAAAATTACAAGATCTTCAAAAATTACAAAAATTACAAACCCAGAAAATTCTAAAATAATTACAAACCCAGAAAATCCTAAAATAATTACAAACCCAGAAAATCCTAAAATAATTACAAACCCAGAAAATCCTAAAATAATTACAAACCCAGAAAATCCTAAAATAATAATCAAAAAAAAAAAACGAAACTCAAAAATAACCCAGAACTTTACAATTGATCGAAAAAAACGAAGAAAAAAAAAGAAGAACAATAAAAAAACGAAGAACAAAAAAAAATCAAGATCTAACACCTTGAATCTTCACATCTCGAACAAGGGTTTTTAGAAGCTTCTTCACCTTCATCCGTGAATCTTCACATCTCGAACACGGGTTTTCAAAATGTTGAAAGGGATTAGGTTTATGAGGATGAAGAATTAAAATGAAGAGAGGGTTTGAAATGAAGAGATCTAGGGTTTGGGTTTGTGAGGCGCCGGTTTTTGAAGAGAGAGAAGTGAAGAGAGAGAAGTGAAAGAGAGAGAAGTGAGGCGCCGGTTTGTGAGGATGAATAATTAGGGTTTGGGTTTGAAATGAAGAGAGGGTTTGAAATGAAGAGATCTAGGCTACGGTGACTTGGCGAAGCCATTTTGTGGCTTCGGTATGGCTTCGGTACGCTGGCGTAGCCATTGGATGGCTTCTGAAGGGCTTCGGTTTGTGCCGAAGCCATTGATGGCGACTATATATGGCAGAAGCCATGCCGAAGCCAAGTACCGCTTCGCTTCGAAGCCGTTTGAATTTGTTTTTGTAGTGGTATACCTTATGTAAAAAAATTTGCAAAGAACTACCTTATGTAATAGTTTTTTTTCAAAACACTACCTTCTTATGTTTTTCGTTAGTTGACCGGCAGAATTGACGTTGACCATCCCACCTCCCAATCATGCCCCAAGCACGTGGTCAATTAAAATTCATCCCCCCTCTTCAATTACTCCCTTTTGTCGACGTCAATTCTGCCGGTCAACTAACGAAAAACATAAGTAGATAGTGTTTTGAAAAAAAAGTATTACATAAGGTAGTTTTTTGCAAAATTTTTTACATAAGGTAGTTTTTTAAAAAATAGGGTATATATAGGGTAGTTTTATATAATTTTCTCAATTCATTATAAGATAGTTTTTTGCAAAGTTTAGTATTATACAAGATAGTTTTTTGAAATAAAATTTATATTAGGTAGTTTTTTTGAAAAAAGTGGTATAGAATAGGTAGTTTTATATAATTTTTTCTTTTTTTAAAATGAAAAGTGTGCCATTTTATTAATTACGAAAATCTTTTTTTTTTGAGATAATTAATTACGAAAATCTGAAAAAACAATTTTTAGTCTTCTTAATTAATTAATAAATCTTTGTTTTTTCTCTCTTCTCTCTCTAAAAATGCCCTAATATCTATAGTTAGTTTGGGGCTATCATCAATCTTTAAAGATTGATGGTAAGCCCCTAATTTCTCCCTTTTAACTTTTTCTAAATATGATTAGAATAAATTTTTGTCCTCTCCCTGTGAAAGAGTTGTTCTGTGAGTGGGAGACATTGAATGTGATGATAATAATGATGATGGTCATTAGATGCTGAGAGATTATATCTATAAACTTTCTTTATTTTAAATTTGTTCCATTAAATTTGCTTTACTTCTATTTTTATTAACAACACGCATCTTTTTAAAAAGAAGTTTAAATTCACATTTTTAATTTATATTTTCACCAAATCCATATATTTATCTCAATACTAGTAGCTTTTAATTAATTGGCAACTAACATTACTAATTATACACCATCATCAAAGGTGTGAATTTAAGGTTAAAGCATTTAGAAAAAAAGTTGGTTTGTTTGTTAGTGTATTTTATTGGCTGGAACTTGGAAGGTTATACGTCATTGTCCTAAGATGATAGATTGTCATGTCATAATTCATAAAGAATTAAGAAAAAGAAAAAAAAATGCATGACATATTTCAATAAAAAAATATTGATTAGATTCTTTTTGAACTGTTAACTTATTACGCGCTAATGTACAACTAAACAAGTGATTATTATTATTATTAATAACTTAATTTATACCTCTATTTTTAGGTTTGTGGCATTAATTACTTTACAATATGTTGGTTGATTGGATCCAAGTCTTGCCTAAGAAAGACCAGAACCTTCTTGGTAACCCCTCAACTTAAGGCAAACCTATTATTTTTCTATTATTTCTAAATTGTAATCTGCCTTCAAGATTGCATACACTATATGAAATATGACACATGACGATGACTTTTTATTTCTATTTAATTATTTATTGAGCTATTATATTTTTATAAATAATTAATCAAAATAAATTGTTTTCACTAATATCGGGAATTTTTTTGGTAATGACATTATATTTTTCCATTCAAAATGAATTAAGTTTTTATGTTGTTTTATTAGTTTGAATATATATTATTATTTTTTTTTTAAATTATTATAATTTCATAATGATAATATGTAAATTTTTTTTATTATTTTATATTATTTAATTTAATTATTTATTGAGCCATTAAATTTTAATTATAGTATTATAATTCTATGGCATAATTATATTTAAAATTTATGTTTAAAAAAATCCACCCTACAAATTCCGTGCAATGAACGGGGTTTTACAAGTTAAGTACTAATTGTTGACTGTTTAAACTTTTAATTTTGGATTGGAATTAACTTTTAATTCAGCTGCAAAGCTACTTACCGTTGAACATTTAGTGTTTAATAATCATAACATTATAATCACTAAGTACTACTAAAGTAGTGGGACAATAAGTATTAAAATATGAGGTCCAAAAGGGTTGAAAGGGAAGGATAAAAGAACATTTGGAAAACCGAGTCAGCAATAAAAGCCGACTCGGCTTTAGATACTGGAAATGTGATTTTTTCTCCAGCAGCTAAAGCCGAGTCGGTTGTGCTGGTTTCTAGAGGAAAAGCCGCCTCGGCTTTTTCCTCTGTTTTGACCGGTGGGTTATTTCGGTTTTCTTTGGGTGAATGCTTTGGATTTTTATACCTATGTCTCTTGATTTCTAGAATTATAAGAGAATATTATGAAGTGTAATGCTCATGAATACCATAGATTAATGGTATTAATTGTGTGATCATAAATATCATCATTAAGAGTGGTTAATTGGGTCATGACCTGTAGGCTATACTCTTTTGTGATATTATCTTCGGGATGACAACTATCAAAGATTTTACATCTAACTTTGCTATTATGTGTTTGTATTGGATAATTATGAAACTTTAATTGTGCGAACCTAAGAGTTTGTGTTGGATGATGTTCTTATGTAGTGTTTGTGCTAGATGATGTTCTTATGTTGTGTTTGTATTGGATGATGTGCGAACTTTTTATGGATGATGTTTTTAGAGTTATATATTATGTTATGTATGTATTGGAAAAAAAATTTATTAGGTATGTTTTGGAAAAAAAAATTTATTAGGTATTTTTTGGAAAAAAATATTTTATTAGGTACTTTTTTTTAAATTTTTTTATTAGGTACTTTTGACACTTTTTTCCTATTAAAAATCTTTATTTGCAATATATAATTCAAAATTTTAATTAAAGTTTCTCTTTTCTAAAGTGGATAAATTTAAAGTGGACAAATAAAAGAGTACATAGTGAATATGGTTTTGCAAACACATTATAAAATATTAAATTCAACAATATTTGAAATGTGATTTGGCGCTGAATAATGCGTTGGATTCAACACAACTTTGGTAAATGCGAGATGACGATACACAAATTTGTCCATTTTAACCGACCAAATTAACCTTGAATGTGAGAATCAATGTCCGAATCGTTTTTTACAAATGCAGATTCTCTTAGAAGTCACTGTAGGTTAACCGTGATCGTACTCCAAATTCTGAAATATACTCACCTTTCATCTTTAAGGGTAAAATAATACGAGTAAAAATTATCAATGATCAAAAACAAATGGCCCCGGATCGCTCTTAGGTTGATAGAATAGAAACTAAGCTGAATCTTAATCAAAAATTACTTACTTGAATATTAAAATGACATAAGCTCTCGTGTGGCCTTATTAGTGCAACTAATCTAGGTCCAATAAAATTACTTAATCAAAAATTACTTAGTTGAATATTAAAAATTACTTAGTTCAATCTTAATACAATTTTAAGACTTAAAAGGTCAATTTCAAAGTTTTTAATATCAACATTAATATTAGAGTCATCCTACTTTAAAGTTGAAATGAGAATTTTAAGTCAAACAATTTGTCCTTTAAGTCTTAATGTTGGGTTTTTAACTATTGAAATTGAAATTTAAAAATCTAGAAATTGTCAAATTCCATAATTTAAAATGTCAACTTTAAATCCTTGAAATTGTTCTTTAAAGTCTTCAAATTGGTCTTTTAACTCTTAAATATGACATTTTAATTTGTAAAATTGCTAAAAAAAAATTATATACAATTGAACCTGTTGGAAGTCCTACTACTGGACGCAATACACAACAAGCTACGCCTCCACGTCATCAATCCGTGTGCTCATACAAGAAACACAAAGTTAGTTAGAAATGATAAGGATTACATGTCCCTGGCCCATAACCCAGCCAGCATTTACTTTCTTCATCCCTCTGATGTTGGCCACAAGATTATCACTAATGTTTTCAATGGGTCTGGCTATGGCGATTGGCGCAGGGCTACCATTCTTGCTCTATCAGCCAAGAACAAATTGACTTTCGTCGACGGCAGGACTACAAAACCCGCCAAAGATTCTCCAGACCTCAGTGCATGGCGACGCGTCAATGACGTCGTAATTGGTTGGCTTTTGTCTTCTCTCGAACCCAGCATTGCCAAGAGTGTCCAATGGCACAAAACCGCAAAAGAAATCTGGGATGAACTCCATGAAAGGTATGGTCGTTCTTCCAATGCTCAGTTGTATTCATTGCAAGAAGAACTTGGGAAATTGACACAAGATCCTGACGAAACTATTGCTGGTTTTTTTTACAAAATTCAAGACTATTTGGGATGAATTAGATCACCTTCACCCCTTACCCTCTTGTTCGTGTGACGAATGTTCTTGCAATCTTACTCAAAAATTTTACAAACTCCAACAACATCAAAGATTAACTTAGTTTCTCATGAAACTTGATCCCAAATTCAACCATGTTCGCAGCACTATCTTGATGATGTCTGAACTCCCCACCATTGCTCAGGCATACCAACTTCTAGATCAAGAACAGCGTCACCAACATCTCAGTAAACTACATGATTCTCATCTTGAATCCTTGGCCTTTAATGTTGACAAGAAGCCTTCCCATACCCTTGCTCCAAGTAAACCTTCTGTTCCTATTAGCCACAGATCAGAGAAACCAAAAGTTTCTGGTACTAAACGCTCCGGCTCTTACTTTTGTGACCATTGCAAGACTTATGGGCATAGTCTTGAACGTTGCTGGAAGGTTCATGGTTATCCCTCTACATACAAACCCAATACCTGGAGAAGATCTCATGGTTCTGCCCATCTTGCTCAAGGGGATGGTGATGTTTCTAATGATACTCTTGTTCCTGCCAAATTAACCTCTGCTCAGTATCAACATCTTCTCCAGCTTCTTCAGAAAGAGGCTACTTGTTCTTCCAATCCTAGCACAGCTCTCTTTGCAGGTATATCTTGCTTACTTGCTCACAATACAAATGCTTGGGTCCTTGATAGTGGTGCTTCTGACCATATGACTTATGATCTTGCTCTCTTCAAATCTTATACTCCTATTATTGATAAAGATCATGTCATTACTCTCCCTGATGGCAGAAAGATTAATGTTCATCATATTGGTACAGTTTGTCTTGACAGTGGTGTTGAGTTGCACGAAGTCCTCCATGTTCCTGATTTTCACTTCAATTTAATTTCAATTAGCAAACTATGCCATGACTTATCATGCCATATTTTATTTACCTCTAATGGTTGTTTTGTTCAGGACCAATTGACCAAGACTCAATGGCTTCTTGGTAAACAAGCCCATGGCCTTTATCACACCACAACAAGATTGACACCTCTCAGCAACAAAATTGATCCTCCTGTCTCTTCAAAAGATTGTACTAGACAGCATAAAATTGATACTTGTAACACTGTTCATAGTAGCAAAATTGTTTGTAATTCAAAATTGTGGCATCTTCGTTTAGGACATATGCCTATGTCTCAAATAAAAAAATTGTTCCCTTCATTGTCTCATGATTCTTGTGATTCTTATTTTTGCACAATTTGTCCTATGGCGAAACAGACACGTCTCCCTTTTCCCCACAGTCACACTAAAAGTTCTACCCCTTTAGAACTTCTTCACATTGATGTTTGGGGGCCCTATAAGTTCAAGACTAGGCAACACCACAATGCATTCATTACCATAGTTGATGACTTCAGTCGTTTTACTTGGATATTCTTAATCAAAAACAAAAGTGAATATCCTGCTTTCATTAAACACTTTGTCTTACTTGTTGAAAATCAGTATGATGCTAAGGTCAAAACCATTAGATGTGACAATGCCCTAGAACTCACACAAGGTCATGCCTTACTGTTTTACCAACACCATGGCATTTCCCTTCAAACCAGCTGTAGAGCCACTCCCCAACAAAACGGAGTGGTTGAAAGAAAGCATCGCCACCTTCTTGAGGTCGCTCGAGCTTTGTCTTTTCAATCCAACCTTCCTCCTTCCTTTTGGGATGATTGCTTACAATGTGCTACTTTTCTCATCAATAGATTTCCTACTCCCACCCTTCATGGTCTCACTCCTTATGAACTCTTACACAAAAAGGCTCCCGACTATTCTATTCTTAGGGCTTTTGGGTGTTTGACTTATGTTTCTACCCTAAAACAAGGGCGTCACAAATTTGCTCCTCGTGCTACTCCTCATGTTTTCATAGGATACTCTCCTCAACAAAAAGGCTATAAAGTCTATAACCTTACCACCAAACTTGTCACTGTGTCCCGTGATGTTATTTTCTTTGAAAGGCATTTCCCTTACCATTACACCACTACTTCTCCACCACCCACAAAACAATTCTTTTTACCCTATTCTTCCTCTGATACTAATTCTACCTTTTATGATTATCCTGCTCCATCTTTACCTTTCTCTGATTCCTTTCAACCTTCTCCTACACCTACTTCTCAACCACCTTCTTCCCCTACTGCTCACTCTCCCCCCTGCCCCTTCTCCTCTTCCATCCCTTCGCAGATCCCACAGAATTACCAAACTTCCTTCTCATCTCCAAGCCTATCAGTATAATCATGTTTCCTCCACACATTGGTGCAATCTTGTGTCATCTCACTCCCTATCTGCCTCTCACAAATTAATTTTCCATACTCATCAACAATTTCTTGAACCAAAAACATATGCTGAGGCGGTTAAATATCCCCACTGGGTTACCGCCATCAACACAGAACTTGAGGCTTTAGAACACAATAATACTTGGTCCATTGTTGATCTTCCTGTTGATAAAAAAGCTATAGGGTGTAAGTGGGTCTTTAAGACTAGATTGAATGCTGATGGTAGCCTTGAGAGGCATAAGGCTAGACTTGTCGCCAAGGGTTATACCCAACGATATGGTATTGATTTTGAAGAGACCTTTTCTCTCGTTGTCAAAATGACAACTATTAGATGCATGCTCGCTGTTGCTGCTTATCATTGCTGGCCCATATACCAATTGGATGTCAATAATGCGTTTCTTCATGGTGACTTACATGAAGAAGTTTTTATGAAACTCCCCGAAGGATTACATGTCCCTGGCAAGAAAGTTTGCAAGCTCAATAAGTCCCTTTATGGTTTGAAACAGGCCTCTCGCCAATGGTTTGCTAAACTTGTCCATGCTCTTCAACAACTCGATTTTCAACAGTCCAAGCATGATTATTCCTTGTTCATCAAAAAGTCCGACTCCGACATCACTATCATGATTGTTTATGTTGATGATATTTTAGTCACTGGTACCAATCTTACCACTATTGAGGCTTTGAAGGACCATCTTCATACTACATTTAGCATCAAAGATTTGGGTTCTTTGCATTTTTTCCTAGGCATGGAAGCTAGTTACAGTGACAAGGGCATAATACTTACTCAAGAAAAATTCAGCAAAGAACTTCTCAAGGACAGTGGTTTAACTGATCTTCGCAGAGTACTTACTCCCTTGCCATCTAATCTTAAACTTTTTGCCTCAGAAGGTACTCCTTTGCCTGATCCCACCATTTATCGCAGTCTTGTTGGGAAACTTAACTTCTTGACAAATACACGGCCTGATTTATCATACTCTTTGCAAACATTGAGCCAGTACATGAAGTGCCCTACTGATTGCCATTTTGCTGCCTTGAAACATACTTTGTCATACCTCTCATGCACTGTTGGTCAAGGGATTTTATTACAAGGCTCTGATAAGCTTAATCTTCAAGCTTTTTCTGACTCTGACTGGGCCTCTTGTGTCGACACTCGCCGCTCCATCATCGGTTACTTAATAATGCTGGGACAATCCCCCATTAGTTGGAAGTCAAAGAAGCAATCCACTATTTCCAAATCTAGCTCTGAAGATGAATATCGCGCTATGGCATCCGCATCTGCAGAGGTCACTTGGCTTGTTCGTTTACTATCTGATTTTGGTCTCACCAAACTCCAACCTGTGACTTTATTTTGTGACAATCAATCTGCTCTACATATTGCAAAGAATCCCGTGTTTCATGAGCGGACAAAACATATTGAGATTGATTGTCACTTTACGCGGGATAAAGTACTTGAAGGCCTTATTCAACTGTCATATCTCCCCACGAAGCTCCAACTTGCTGATATACTAACCAAGGCTCTTCCTTCTCCTCAATTTAGAGAGTTACTGTCCAAACTAGGAGTCTATCCTAGCCCTCCTAGTTTGCGGGGGGGTGTTGGAAGTCCTACTACTGGACGCAATACACAACAAGCTACGCCTCCACGTCATCAATCCGTGTGCTCATACAAGAAACACAAAGTTAGTTAGAAATGATAAGTAACAAACTCTTGTATTGTAACAGAAAGTTAGTTACTGATGTATAGCCTTAGCTTTCTTGATTTCTTCTTCTGTATATATACTTCCCTCTCTCTATTGTACTCTTCACCAATTCCATCAATAAAGATTGAATAGTTAAGATTGAATTGTGTCTTTGTTTTCTTGAAACTCTCTTGAGTTTAACAGAACCGGCCCAATAAGACATGTCTCACAAGTGAGACAATCTTACCTAACTTTTTGTGTTAAAATGAATGCCATTATTTTTCGAATAGGCTAGGATGGTTGTGTATTAGTTTCTTGTTTTATTTTTAGTTTGCAACTATTAACCAAGTCCCAATTATCCTTGGGGGTTGGGGTTGGGGTTGGGGTTGGGTTGTTTGATGACCCAAAAATGTTGTGATAATATTGATCATTTTGCTATTATTTTCTAATATTGTATAACCTTCCATTTTGCTAGAATTCTTTGAAAATCTCTTGATAAAACCTCACGGCATTTATCTTTAAAAGGATCGTTTAAAAAATGAGGTAATGGCAAACTCATAGTCAAAAATGTGTAACACCCCTGAATTTCCGACCCCCTCTACGAAACCGAAACCGCAAGGTACGGGAGGAAATTCGGGTGTTACAAAAAAAAGAAAGGGAAAAAGAAAAGAGAGATAAGTAAATAAATAAATAAATAAATGAGTAGAAATTTCGGCAGCATCTTCCCTAAAATTGGGCGCCCATGTAAAAAGACAACAACATATATAACGCATAATAACGTAGAGGCATCAGTGGCCTAGCAAAATATATTACAGCGGATTGTCTCAATACTGGCTTCTCACAACTATCAACAAAACATGGATCGTGGTCCCCATGTAACACTTGAGTTTTCAAAACAAAGAAACATAAGACTATACAGCTAGAAAGTTTGCAGCGGAAATAAAGTTCTACAAAAGAGAGGTCAAAAGCCTCGAACCCAAAACATAGACAGACTAAGAGGAACAAACTACATATCAATTTCACAAATAAATCCATTGTACAATCCAGTACACGCGCTCATCGCTCCCCCCAAAATGCAATGCAAAAGATCGTTGTCACCTGCTAGGTCCGTCTATGGTCACCCTGCTGTTCAACGTAAGACAAAGATATCAAACGTATCATCACAGGACCACCATAGAAAGAGCCATATCAAACAAATCAAACATGTACACGTCAGTAACTAACATAATATCAAATTAAGACATAATTAACATTAACAAAGTATAACACAATGTAAAGGTGATTTCACCACGCGCTAAGTACTACTCGTTACCCCTAAACATTGTATCCCACTAATCAATGCCGATCCTATTCTCTTCAATCCTTTGACTTCATAACTTTTCGGTATCACGTGCACCAAATCTTAACCGTTTCCCATTATATATGTATGTGACTAGAGGCCACCATTTTGGGTTTGCAAGACCCACATGGCAACACCTCAACCAAGGGCGGTGACGGGCCATACCGGCGCCCAATGGTAAAGTACGAACATACCCCCGTACAGCGACCATATAATGATGATCCTACCTCCGGGAACTAAAGCCACTGGGGTACCAAACCAGTGGAGCCAGCATACCTAACGCATGTGACTAGAGGCCACCATAGAGTTTGCAAGACCCACATGGCAACACCTCAACCAAGGGCGGTGACGGGCCATACCGGCGCCCAATGGTAAAGTATGAACATACCCCGTACGGCGACCCTTTATAGATGGTCCTACCTCCGGGAACTAAACCCACTGGGGTACCCTAACCAGGGGAGCCACAATAATCGACTTAACTTGCTATTTCATCAATACAGAGCTCATTTCCATTACAATCAACCAATTTCTTACTTCACCATTCATATGCTCATTCCCATTCTATCTCAGCTCATCCAATACTCTAATCACGAGACACTCAGTCTCAGTCTCTACTATTGCTACATAGACCAACTTGTACTCATCGTAATCACAATTGTTCGCTGGGAACTCGAAGGCATGCATAGCTTATATAACATTAATACTTAATGAATACATAATATAAGATGCAAACAAGAATTAGATACTGCGTGTGCGTACCTGCAACTCTACTGCGCTCCTGAAAAATAGTCAGATAAATCACCAAGAGGTCTCACGCCCCCCTTATGAACCGGGCACCTATGCACGATTAGAGTACGACTAATAAGTCTACTTCACATCATTTAAGAGGCACTGACCCCATACAAACTACACTATTAATCAAACAAGTTTAATTCATGCTAACACGCACTCTAACGTAACCATACGATAATTGCAACCCATGTTCACACATGAAGTACACCATCAATTTAAATCAAACCATAACATTAGATTCGAGTTAATTCTATATCGAGATATGTTCAAGTGAGATAGGACGCAACCATACGCTTGTGCGTTATAATCACAGTATCCATGGGAAAGTTTAAGAATACATAATATATGATGTTACACTTAGTATCAATCATTTTACACATTATAGTTATGAACATAATTCTATATGATGTTTCCTTTTCAAGGTTTTAGAGTAAGATGATGAACAAGTCGAGTAGTTTAAACTAACGACTCGAATAACTTGGGTCAAAGTCATATAACTTAGCGATACCATTGAACATATCAACATAGCAACCAAACTCAACTATGTACAAACAACTCACTATAATCATGACAAAACTTTCATTTTCATTTGTGACACTAGCTACTTTAAATCTTCACTTAGTAACTATTATTATCATTTAAATCCATAACAATAGATATTAACAATTCTAGTCACCTCATCATGGTTAATGTCATATATAAGTAATAATTAGTCACCTCTTATAAGGACTAACAAACATAACCATTCCCTACCATCAACACTACCATCATTCACCAATAATAACATATAAATTAAGTTAATAAAAGCTGTCCACTTAGTAATTACCACCCAAAATGCATAAATCAACACATACTACTCTTATTTTCAACCTTAAAACAAACCCTAACTCATCTATTTCAAATTCAAGCTCCTAACTCTTTACCCAAATTAATTTTAAGCACAAAACAACAATTAAATTCAACAACAACACCAATATTCATATAAATTGAAATTATAAGAATAAAAAAAATAACATTAAGGAGAAGAGTTTAAGTAATTCACACAAGAAGAAGAAGATATGTCTTACAATGAGAAAATAAGAGAAAAGGGAGAAAGAGGTGGCCAAGGTGGTGGAGAAGCCCAAACCGGCTGGGCGGCCGTGCGTTGCTGGCGGTGCACGCGCAGCCTGCTGTTGCCGTGAGAGTGGGAGAGGGCGGCTGCCGGCTGCTTGGTGTGGGAGAAGGGAGGTGGGTGCTGTGGCGGTGCTCGTGGAGGCTCAAGGGTGGTCGGGTTTGAGAGTGAATGTGAGGGAGAGAGAAGGGAAAGATTAAGAGAGGAAGGAGTGGTAGAAATGACGGCTCCCTCTCAAAACAATTGAGTTTTGATTTTTTTTAAAAAAACCAAACCCTAACCCACAATTACTTTGGGCTATTCTATTCACGAGGCCCATAAATTTTAGCCCGTATACTTAAAAGTGAAGCTTCGTTTAGCTCGAATTTAAGAACGAAACTATTACGATTATTATTAACTTATTTAATTTTTACTAAGTAATAATATCCCATATAATTAAACATGTTCATCACTTTGTTATATATTTATGGGGTCAGAATAATAAATTTTCGATGTTTAATAATAAAGTAAACATAATTTATTTTTAAATCGCAATTTAAATTGTAATTAATTAACGTGGAATTTGCGGGGTGTTACAAAATGTCCATTATGTATAGACCACCATTTGATGAAATTGAACCTAAATTCGTTCTCCCAAACACAAATTAAGCAAAATGATGTTTTGCTCATCAAACATCAGAGAGCTAACACAAAATAAAGCTAAATGGCACGAGACACTGCAGAAAATCAATTGCTCGAGCGTGCTATGGCATCAATCAACAAAGGAGAACCGTAATGAGGAATGCGACATAAACCATTGATTTTGCAACTCATTGGTGTTGAGTCGATTTATTGGTAACACTGCACACAATGAAAGTTGTATTCTAAGAGCTTCCTTCGGCTTTCTTTTCCCACCATTCCATAAACTTAGCTTGTGCAGTCAAAGTATCATATTTATAAAGTTGCAGGGCATGGTTTCCGATTTCATGTCCGAATGTCCATCCAAAAACTGCTCCAGCACCAAGCGCAAGAACAGCTCCTGCGAAACAAAATCTTTTAATACTACAATTCTAACTGCCTTCCACAAAATCAGTTAACAAAATAACAATTGTTTTGAGTTTCAAGAAAGAAATACTCATAATAAAAAGGAAAATAGCGTAATAAAAAGGAAATTTATAAACTACTTATTTGTTCGAGAAGTTAGGGTTGAGTTGTTAGGGAGTTATTTGTAGGAAAGTTATTTTGGGTTGAGCAAAAAGTAGGGTTAGGGTTATATTCAGGCACCTTTTGTACATGCGTCAGTCAGTTTTTGAACAACAAAAGAATTCACCCAAAAGACAAGCTTAGTAGGTGAGAGAGCTCATTTACTCAATAAGTAGGGTTAGGGTTATAGCAACCTCAAATCCATTCCATTGCACAATTTTCCAAACAAATCTCTCCTATACTCAATCAAATCCTTTTTGCTCCACAGACAATGTTCGTATTGAAACGATACAAGGAAAATTACTTTTAAGATTTCATAATCCACCCATTAGGATCATCACCATTGCAAGCGGGTAGTTAACTAGATGGGCCATTTTCTCATAGGTACATTGACACACTTCCCTTATTCTTCAAAAGTTTGGCGTGGAGACCAATGCTAAAACCTCTATTTGCTTTTAGCACCTCAATGAAGAACAAGTATTCTCAAAGAAAATGTTGCAAGAAAAGACAATCCTTAATCCACTAACAGCAACAGCTGATGAATTTCAAAATTTTTCTTTTATACCTCTGTCCATAGTGTCCATCCTCTTTAGGAACTTTCATAGTAATTACGGGTA
Source organism: Amaranthus palmeri (assembly GCA_019776075.1). NCBI lineage: Eukaryota > Viridiplantae > Streptophyta > Magnoliopsida > Caryophyllales > Amaranthaceae > Amaranthus > Amaranthus palmeri. Next base: position 65,302 of record JAAKBH010000897.1, read on the forward strand.
AAGCATAAATCATCACAATTACTCAGAGGGACAAGATAACCAAGCAATCCACCATTCTTGCAAGATTCAATTTACTTTGTGAAATAATTTACAACCCACCTTAAAAAGTTCAAGGGAAAAAAGAGATTACTTCGCTCAACATAGCATCACTAACACTATGTTTGAATAGGACGAAATGCCGGAAAGGAAATGAAGGGAAATGAAAGAATTAAAATTTTACACAAAATAAATCCTTTCAACATCGAAAAGTTATTGAAAGCAAAACACCAACCTTCCCTCATATCCCTTTCCCTTCTCTCCCATCCCCTCCCCTCATTTCCTATCCTTCCAAAAATCTTATCCAAACATCAAGGGCTAAGTGGATCTCATGCTTGCTCAAATAATTTATAACAATGGCAAGCAATCAACTTGTTAAATCAAGGAAAAATTACCCGAAATAATACGACCTTTCACTGATTTTCCAAGAATAATACGAACTTTCAATTAACCACCAATAATACGAACTTTGACATGCATTTTCCGCTGGCATACATGACCTGTTTATAACCGGTAGTACAAGTCTTTTTTTGACCGTTGCTCAGCAGGTTTCAACAGGTAGTACGAACTTTCAATTAACCACCAATAATATGAGATGAAACCTGCTGAGCAACGGTCAAAAAAAGAACTGTACTACTGGTTATAAATAGGTCGTGTATGCCAGCGGAAAATGCATGTCAAAGTTCGTATTATTGGTGGTTAATTGAAAGTTCGTATTATTCTTGGGAAATCAGTGAAAGATTGTATTATTCTGGGTAATTTTTCCTTAAATCAAACCCCAATCGAATTTTTTTTTTACCACTTCAGTCCATTAAATTTATAAGTGTGCACTTCTCCTAAGATCACTTCTACACCCCACCCTTTTTTTCCTCTAATTATTCACCAAGATCACTGGTCAAAATCAAAAAGACCTCACCTCAAAGTAACCCACAAATACAAAGACAGTTGGATTTCACCCTTTAACGGATAAGTTACCCGGTACCTAGTGTATGTCTCACAAATTTAGACAACATAGCCCGTAAATACTTAACCGAACAATCAAAGATTAATGAATAACGTTATCACAGCCTCAAACAATTCATCTGTTCACCATATTGTTGGGAAATTACACTTATAACTATCAACAAAGCTAATGAGAAAGATTAGACAAAAAATAAAATAAAAAATACAAGTACTTTGCAACCAAATTGTGTGATATTCAAAGTAGCTTCTAGCCTTAACTTCAAGCACTCGATCACACCTCAAGCATATATTTGCGATGCCATTATGTTAATACTCGAAACTATTAGTTCAAAAGTATTAGCACACAATATCAAATTTTAAGATATACAAAGTTAGAATGTTACCCTTCAAATAACAAGAATAATATCATATAATTCAAGCAAGGACATCGACTTCTTAGTTATCTCACACTCTATGTCAATCCACCTAGCAATATGCATAAGGTATCTAAAATACCATTAGAAAGAGGATAGAGAATCCCTTAGAGTTCGTAATGTAATGCAAAAATGTAAGTATGGTAGCAATCAAAATTTTCCAAGAATAGCCCAAAATTGATTATAGTATGCTTTTTAAATTCGTGATTCGCTCAAGTTTTCCAAGAATAGCCCAAAATTAATTATAATATGCTTTTTTCGATTTGCGATTTGTGAAGAGATTAATGAATCATGTGACATTGGTCGCAAAGTACAACCGAAAAAATGCACGAGAGCATGAGACAAACCTCAAATCAGCTTAAAACATAACTTTTGTACACCTTTTTGATACAAAGACTATCAATACGATATATTTAAAAAAAACTTTCTAGCTATGCAAATATTATTCATATGGCCATATTTTACTATGCTCAAGTACAAGGTAGCATTATTTGCAGGGAGGTCATGGTAAGTTTGGATTAAAAAGATGCATCAACTAAAACATCATGTTTTTTGATTGGGAAAAAAATTCATGATGATTACTTTTGGGATAAGGTTAAAGAGATAAAAGCATCACAAAGTTGAGGTATATGTTAACAGTTTTTTATGGCTTGAGGTTTATATCTAGGGCTCCTAACCTTCACAATGAAGTGGTGATAGGCTATGTGAAAGCTTTGGGATGATAGCTGAAAACTCTTGAGGAAGAAAAATTGTATGAAGGAACAATAAACCTTTTTGCATTTGAAAAAAAGACGTAATCTATGCTCTTCGCTGAATTGTTCATCACTAAGAAATTTATAGTGCACAAATATAGTTTCGGTCATCATCACAATGACGGTCGGGAAAAGATTCCACGGTAAGTGCAAGTTTCTATTCCATGTGACCTATATTTTGTCCGCAACCAACTTAAAAATCCTTTATGATACATATGCGGTGATACAACCTTAATTTTATACTATGCTACATATGCAATAGATTGGTGATCAATTAATGGGTTGAAAACTCCTTATTGAATTGAGGTGACAAGAAAACATCTTAGGTCAATATGTTAGTACATAGATTTGGAGCATTTATAGACATGTACGATGTCTGAAAAAGATAGAATTCCGAGAGTTATATGAATGGCCTTTACAGAAAATGGTATTTTGATCCAAAAAATTATTGTTTAGAAGAGGACAAGATGGCGATATGGCCGGGAACTTGTAATGCAACGCCTAATGCTCACAACAATTCAGACAGTTTATAAGAAAGAAAGAAAGCAAAGAGAGAAGAAGATAGAGAAGATAGAATGCTCGTATATTATGTATACTAGGCGTCGTGCCCAGCTCAACTCTTCGAGCGGTTGAGTAGCTCCTAGTGTGATTACACAGTGATGAATACAAGCATGCCTTTCCATGGCTATAACTATCTCTATATATAAGAGTCTACATACAATTTGGGAGGTGTGAAATATGAAGCATAACCGAATTATGAATTGGCTAACAGAAAAGATTCCTTGCCAGGTGTCCCCTTTACTCCATTCAGTTAATTGCTTTACTCCTTCTTTTGTATGTGATCAAAGTTGGGCCTGCTGGGCTGGAAACTCTTGGGCTGTCCATAACATTACCCGCCCCAAAAAGATGCACCTTGTCCTCAAGGTGGAACTCCGGAAAGTGAGAGAGGATGGTAGTGTAAGGCTCCCATGTTGCTTCAGAAGGTGGTATCCCTTGCCACTTGATGAGAACCACAGATACAGTAGCAGAACCAGGAAAATAGCGAATGTTCAGGAGGGCTTCTGGTTCGCTCTCAAGTTCGAGGGTGGCTGTCAGCTACGGAGGAATGACAGTGGGCTGAAAGACGTGACCATGAACACGCTTAAGCTGAGAAATGTGGAATATCGGATGAATTTTGCAAGTGGGCGGTAAATCAAGCTTATATGCTACGGACCCAACACGAGCTAGGATTTCATATGGACCATAAAATCGAGCTGATAATTTGTCACATGGGCGACGTGCTAGCGATTGTTGACGGTAAGGTTGCAACTTAAGAAAGACAATATCCCCAACTTCAAAACTATCATGCCTTCGCTTGCCATCAGCTACTTGCCGCATTCTATTCTGAGCGATCAATAATTGCACCGTTAATTCCTCCAAAAGAGCATCCCTCTCCCGTAAAAGCTGTTCAATACTATCCACCGAGGTTGAATTATGCCCAAGACGAACTACGGCGGGTGGTGGGCGACCATAGAGGGCTTGGAATGGGGAAACTTTGATGGACATGTGTGGAGAGGTATTATAACAAAACTCTGCCCAATGCAGCATCCTAATCCACTGTTTGGGTTGCCCATTAATGAAGCAACGCAAGTAACCTTCCAAGGCTTGGTTCACTATCTCGGATTGCCCGTCAGTTTGTGGGTGGTATGCCGTGCTACGGAGAAGAGTGGTTCCTTGCAAACGAAACAGTTCATGCCAAAAATGACTCATGAATACTTTATCTCGATCCGAGACAATTGTGGCCGGAAATCCGTGTAACCGAACAACTTCCTTAATAAAAACCTCCGCCACCGATGATGCCGTAAAGGGATGTTTGAGACCAATGAAATGAGCATACTTGGACAACCGGTCAACCACGACCAACACCGTATCAAACCCTCCCGATTGTGGCAATGCTTCTACGAAATCCATCGTTATATCCTCCCATACATGAAGAGGAATGGGGAGTGGTTGTAACAAGCCTGCTGGTTTTTGATGAGAATGCTTTTGTTGTTGGCATACGACGCACTGACGGACGAAATTTGTGACTTGGCGACGCATCCCAATCCAAAACCAATGATCCGCCAATCGTAAATATGTCTTAAATTCTCCATTGTGGCCTCCCGTAGCTGAGCCATGATACTCCTGCAACAATTGAGAAACGAGGGGCGAGGAACTAGGCAAAACTACCCTCCCTTTGTAAAACAGACGCCCATGATCAATTGAGAACCCCAAATGGTGTACCCCATGCTGTGTGACTTCAGTAATAACTTTTTGCAAGTGAGGGTCAGTGCGTACCTGCTGATCTATGGCAGCCCGGTCAATGTCAGCTTTAGAATGCAAGAGCAAGTGATGGAGGGTCATAAATTGCGGGTGACGAGACAACGCATCTGCTGCCCCGTTAGATGCCCCTGGTTTAAATTGAATCTCACAGTCATACCCCAGCAGTTTGGCTACCCATTTCTGATATTCGCCTCCAATTTCACGTTGTGCCGTGATAAATTTGAGGCTATGCTGATCTGTCCACACGACAAAGTGCCTCCCCAACAAGTAGTGCCTCCATTTTTGCACGGCAAGAACGATGGCCATCAACTCTTTTTCATATATCGGTTTACAACGACCCTTGCTTCCGAGAGCCTTGCTAAAGTAAGCTATGGGGTGTGAATCTTGGGATAGGACAGCCCCCAACCCACTTCCCGACGCATCCGCTTCAACGACAAAGGGAAGCTCAAAGTTCGGCATGGCTAAGACCAGAGCTGTCAGCATCTTTTGCTTAAGAAGTTGGAATGCAGACTCAGCTTCTTCATTCCAGTTGAAGGCATCCTTCTTCAATTGTTGAGTGAGAGGGTTAGTGATAATTGCATAGTGGTGAATAAACCGGCGGTAATACCCCGTTAAACCAAGGAAACCCCGCAATTCCCGAAGGGTTCTAGGCGAGGGCCAATCCACCATAGCTTGCACCTTATCCGGATCAACTGCCACTCCTGCACTTGACACGATGTGTCCCAAATACGCCACCTGACTTTTACAAAACTCACATTTCTTCCCATTCACATAAAGTTGTTGAGATGCCAAAACCTCCATTACTGTGGCCAAGTGTTGAGCATGTTCTTCCATGGACGTACTATACACTAAGATGTCGTCGAAAAATACTAGCACGAACCTCCTTAGATATGGCCGAAATATGTCGTTCATGAGAGCCTGGAATGTAGCAGGAGCATTGGTTAAACCGAAGGGCATTACTAAAAACTCGTAATGCCCTTCATGAGTACGAAATGCTGTTTTGTGAATGTCTGACTCATGAACTCTGATTTGATGGTACCCAGCTTTTAAATCTAATTTAGAGAACACCGTCGCCCCATACAACTCGTCTAACAATTCATCGATAACCGGAATAGGGTATTTATCGGCCACAGTCTCCTTGTTCAAGGCACGATAATCCACACAGAAACGCCAAGAACCGTCTTTCTTCTTCACCAACAAAACCGGACTTGAATACGGGCTATGCGAGGGGCGGATTATTCCAGCAAGTAACATATCGCTCACCATTTTCTCAATTTCGGCCTTCTGAATTTGGAGATACCGATACGGTCGCACACTCACCGGGTCACTACCTTCCTTAGTGATGATACGATGCTCCTGACCTCGTTTAGGAGGAAGGCCAGGGGGCATAGTAAACACTTCACAGTATTGGGACAGCACCGATTTAATTTCATTGGGTACCTCCTGAGTAATTGACTCCTCTTCAACCCCTGTTTCAGTACTAGCTACATGGTTGAGTTCCACCAATAATCCACCCTGCTGCTTTCTAATGATTTTCATCATTGACTTAAGGGAAACTTTAGACCTACCCAAACTGGGATTTCCTTTCAGAATTACCTTCGCCCCGTTCCAATGAAACTGCATTACTTGTAGTTTCCAATTAGTCGAAATCGTTCCCAATTTTTCTAGCCATTGAATCCCCAAAATAACATCGGAATTTCCCAACTCTAACGGAAAAAAATTCTCTACAATCTCAATTGATCCCAAACACAGCTGGACCTCCTTACATTCGCCCTTCCCCGTCACACTTTTTCCCGTCCCCAACATCACGCCAAATTCCTCAGTTTCAGACACAATAATCCCAATTTTCTCAACCACAGACAACGAAATAAAATTATGGGTAGCTCCCGGATCAATCATAACTACTACAGGAACATTCATTATCATACCAGTCAATCGCATAGTTTTAGGATTATCTATACCAACTACTGAATTTAAAGAAACGCTCACCGGAGCAGTGGGGCCTTCGTCGTCCGTCAAATCGACTTCCGGCAGGATATCATCGTCCGTTTCTTCGCCCATGACCCACATCACGCTCAATTCCCCTTTCTTGCATTTATGCCCTAAACTCCACTTTTCGTCACACCGGAAACAAAGTCCCCGACTCCGCTTCTCTTGAAATTCGCGATCGGACAAACGTCGAACATTCTCCGGATATTGTTTGTGAGGTGGTGGTGGTGGGTATGAGGATGAAGGGTGCATACGGTTGGGTTGGTGATGGGTTGGCATTTGGCTAGTGTTTTTGAAGTGTGAGGAATTTTTTGGGTTATATGGTATTTTTGTAGTGGGGTGACGTAAGGGTGAGTAATGAGGTGTCCAAAAGTCAAGTGGGGAGTGCTCAAGCTGTGCCACGTATTTCTCTTCAAGTTTGAGGGCCCACTCCATTGCTCTTTCTACTGTATCTAGATCCCACAGCCTTAATTCAACTCTAATTAAAGGCTTCAGCCCTTTTATAAAGCTGGTTAAAAGCACATCTTCAGGTATGTGAGTCAATGGTGATGCAAGGGCTATGAATTGCTCACAATAATCTGCTATTGTTCCTTCTTGATATATGGTCATCCATTGTTCACAAAGAGAGCCACCACTGTGAGATCGGAACCTCCGCAGCATCATCTGCTGAATTCGCCCCACTAAGTGATAAGCTTCCTGTGTTTGACCCATTGCCACCACGTTAAAGCGCGCCCCTCCAATCCGAGCAACGCCGTCGCCACCTTCTCCGGTTCACTCACGCCATAGATCGAGAAATAATGTTCCACCTGGGCAATTCAACCATCGGGATTTTCTCCTTTAAACGCCGGTAAGTCCACCCTCCTCTGCCTTCAGATTTCGGTATTTTGTGGGTTTGGGTTTCGTTCTTCGGACATGAAATATTGTGGGTTAGGCATTTCAAATCCTCCTCCGTTTAAGAAAATATGGGATCGGTTTGTGTTTGTTCGGTTTTGGGGTGTGGGTTGAATTGGGCTATTCTCCCTTGTCGCCAACAGTGCCTTCACGTCTGCCGTTAACGAGGCTAAGGACTGTTTCAACTGCTCCTGACCCTTTTTATTTTCCTCCTTCGACTGCCATACCGACTCCTCATGTAAAGCCACCATATCCTGAATTCGCTCCTCCAATGATTCCCTTAAGGCAGGAATCGCATCCCGTAACTCCTGTAACCCTTCCTCCACCGTATCAACCCGAACTCCGTGCGTAGGTGCCATAGTGGTCTCCAGAATGTCACCGCTCTGATACCACTGTAATGCAACGCCTAATGCTCACAACAATTCAGACAGTTTATAAGAAAGAAAGAAAGCAAAGAGAGAAGAAGATAGAGAAGATAGAATGCTCGTATATTATGTATACTAGGCGTCGTGCCCAGCTCAACTCTTCGAGCGGTTGAGTAGCTCCTTGTGTGATTACACAGTGATGAATACAAGCATGCCTTTCCATGGCTATAACTATCTCTATATATAAGAGTCTACATACAATTTGGGAGGTGTGAAATATGAAGCATAACCGAATTATGAATTGGCTAACAGAAAAGATTCCTTGCCAGGTGTCCCCTTTACTCCATTTAGTTAATTGCTTTACTCCTTCTTTTGTATGTGATCAAAGTTGGGCCTGCTGGGCTGGAAACTCTTGGGCTGTCCATAACAGAACTCTTCCAAGAGGGATTGTTGGATGGTTGGAAATGAAAGGGTCGTTTAAGCTTGTCAAGATCATCATTTCATCGAACTTGGTTTTTTTCAACATTTTGTTATTGTTATACTTTTATAAAAATTTATAAATGGTGTTTTTAATATTTTTTGTTTTTTTCAATGCATAATAATAGCCTTGTAAACAGATTAAAACACAACCTTCCAAGATTAGTTAAGTTTAGTGTCCAAGCTTGTGCGGATCAATACTAATACATATGTCCAACATGTCTCGCCTAAATAATTAACTGTTGATTAGTTAAACCCAAAATATAAAAGTAAATACATATGTTAATAAAAATTTGGGATATTCCACGTGGTAACCCTGAGGTTTTGGGTTTTCCACGTGGTAACCAAAACTTTTAAAAAATCCACATGGTAACCCTGAGGTTTACCAAATTGTTCCATCATGACCTTTTTGCACATAAAATGTTAGCAAAACATTAAGAAACATTAATTTCGAAGCTTTAAGGCTGTTGTACGCCTATATATTCGACTCACCATTTTAAATGTCATTAGTTTCAACTATTTTCTCCAAAATATAAACCCAAACTCTACCATATTTGGACTCGGGGAAAAAAAATATGATTTGAATGAAAAATGGTAGATTTGAGGGTTATATTTTAGGAAAAAAGGTTCAAACTGATGACATTTTGAATGGTGAGTCGCATAAATATGCATACATCAGCCATAAAGCTTCAAAATTAACGTTTGCTAACGTTTTTAAGTGCAAAAAGGTCATGATGAAATTGTAACACCCCTGAATTTCCGAACCACTATACGAAACCGAAACCGAAACCGCAAGTAATGGAAGGAAATTCGGGTGTTACAAAAGAAAGAGATAAAGAAAAAGAAATAAATCAACGAGTAAATGAGTAGAAATTTCGGCAGCATCTACCCTAAAACTGGGCGCCCATGTAAAAAGACAAACAACATATATAACGCATAATAACATAGAGGCATCAATGGGCTAGCAAAATATATCATATCGGATCGTTTCAACGCCAGCTTCTCCCAACTATCTACAAAACATGGATCGTGGTCCCCGTGTAACACTTGAGTTTTCAAACAAAGAGACAGAAGACTATACAGCTAGAAAGTTTGCAGCGGAAATTAAGTTCTACAAAAGAGAGGTCAAATGCCTCAAGCCCCAAAACATAGCCAGACTAAGAGGAACGAACTACATATAAATTTCACAAATAAATCCATTGTGCAATCCAATACACGCGCTCATCGCTCCCCCCAAAATGCAATGCAAAAGATCGTCGTCACCTGCTAGGTCCGCCTATGATCACCCTACTGTTCAACGTAAGACAGAGATATCAAACGTATCACCACAGGGCCACCATAGAAAGAGCCATATCAACAAATCAAACATGTACACGTCAGTAATTAACATAATATCATAATAAGGCATAATTAATACCAATAAAGTACATCGCAATATATAAGAAATTCCACAACACTCCACATATTACTCTTGACTCCTAGACTTCATCTCCCACTTCTCAATGTCGATCTTATTCTCTTTAATCCTTTTTGACTTCATAACTTCTAGGTATCATGTGCACCAAAGCTTAACCATTTCCAAATTTATCTCTATATATATTTATATGTGACTAGAGGCCACCATTTCGGGGTTTGCAAGACCCACATGGCAACACCTCGACCAAGGGCGGTGACAGGCCATACCGGCGCCCCATGGTAAAGTATGAACATACCCCCGTACAGCGACCATATATAGATGATCCATACCTCCGGGAACTAAACCAACTGGGGTACCAAACCAGTGGAGCCAACATACCTAACGCATGCGACTAGAGGCCACCATTGGGGTTTGCAAGACCCCATGGCAACACCTCAACCAAGGGCGGTGACGGGCCATACCGGCGCCCAATGGTAAAGTATGAACATACCCCCGTACAGCGACCATATATAGATGATCCATACCTCCGGGAACTAAACCAACTGGGGTACCCTAACCAGTGGAGCCACAATAAACTAACGAATCTACTATTTCCTCAATAAGATCCTCAATTCCATTGCAATCAACCATTTTCTTACTTCCCAACTAAGAGACTCGTTTTCGTTCCATCTCATCTTATCCAACACTTTGATCATAAGACGCTCAATCTCATTCTCTACTATTGCTACATAGACTAACTTGAAGCTATCTTAACCATAGTTGTTCAGTGACAATTCAAAGGTATGCACAATTTATATAACAATATTACTCAATGCGTATATAACGAGAATACAAACAAGAATCAGTTACTGCGTGTGTACCTGCAACTCCACTGCACTCCTGAAAATAAGTCAGATAAATCGCCAAGAAAGAGGTCTTACGCCCCCCTTATGAACCGGGCACCTATGCACGATTAAAGCAAGACTAATAAGCCTACTTGTCATCATTTAAGAGGCACTGACTCCATACAAACTACACTATTAACCAAATATGTTTCGATTCGAGCTAATGCACACACTTATACGATAAATTCAACCCATGTTCACACATAAACTACGCCATCAATTCAATCAACTATAACATTAGATTTCAGTCAATTCTATATCAAGATGTGTTCAAGTGAAAAGGACGCAGCCCTACGCTTGCGCGTTACAATCGAACCATCCATGGGAAAGTTAAGAACACATAATTTATGATGTAACACTTGATATCAATCGAACTATTCAAGGTTTTAAAATAAGACGATTAAGAATAAATTAAATTTGTAGCTTGGCGAACTAATAACGATTTGTATAACTTGGGTCCAAGTCTCACAACTTAGCAACACAATTGAAATATCAATATGACAACCAAACTCAACAATTTACAATTAACTCAATACAATCATTCACAAGGGTTATAACCAAATTCGAGACTCACAAGCTCATCGAATAACTACAACTACGACAATCCTTTCATTAGTGACACTAACAACATTAATTTTTACCTAGTAACTATTACTATTTAATCCACAACAATGAGTACCAACAATACTAGTCACATTACCACATTTAATATCATATAAACGATAGCTAGTCACCATTCATCCACAATGTCACATACACAAGCTTATACAAGAGTTTTTTGTTAATAAAACACCATCCAAGCCACAAAAGTAGTACATACTACTTTTAAATTCATCAACCATAATTTACTCAAGTTCAATTCAAACTTTCTAATGCTAACCCACTTTGAATTCCATCAAAATGTAACTTAACCTAGACTAAGATTCATGAATTTACCCAAAACACTACCTTAAAATTCATCTCAATATAAACTCTAACTTATTTATTTTCAAATTACCATAATAATTAAATCTACAACAAAAATCAAGACATCATGCTCAAATTTAACAAATAAAAACTCTAAATAATAAGAAATTAGATATTAAACATACAAACTTAAATTGGGTAAAAGATTATTCACAAAGAGGGAAAAATATGGCTTACAATGGAGGAATTAAAGAAGAAGGTGAAGATATGGTGGTGGAGGAATGTGGGCAGCCTTGCTGCTGGCCGTCTGGGGTGCAGGCTCGGCCTTGCTTGCTGGCCGTTTGTTCGTGGGAGGAAGTAGAGGAGGTGCGGCTGCTGCTGGGTCCTGGTGGCGCCGCCAAGGCTGGTGGGGGAAGGAGATGGGGTGTGAGGAGGGAGAGTAAGGAGGAAGAAGGAGATTAAGGATGGAGAAAGGAGTATGATGGCTCAGTCCTTCAAACAAATGGGTTTTATTCAAAATAAACCCTAACCCTCAAATACTTTGGGCTCTTCTACTCACGAGGCCCAAAGAACGAAACTATTATGATTATTATTAACTTTACTTAATTTCATTCTAAATAATTATTTCCCATTTAATTAAACGTATAAAAGAATGTCATTAAATATATCTATGGGTCGAAATGTTAAATTTTCGATGTTTAATAATAATATATAAGGAAGTTATTTTTAATCGCAATTTAAATTATAAATAAATTATCATCGAATTTGCGGGGTGTTACAGAAACATTTACGTAAACCTCAGGGTTACCGCGTGGATTTTTTAAAAGTTTTGGTTACCACGTGGAAAACCCAAAACCTCAGGGTTACCACGTGGAATTTCCCTAAAAATTTTATGCATATGTTATTAAAAAATCTATGTGATCTACTAAAACATTATCATAATTCTCTTCCCAAATATGTACTAAAGAACCTCAAGAGGAGTGACTTGCAAACAGAAGAAATACAAATTGTAACTATTGACAAAGCACAATTAGAAGTTAACAAAACAGCATACTACATCCCCAAGTTCCTCCCCTGAGAAATGAACCGTAAACTATAGTGAGCTCCAAATTATATAACATTGTTCACAATCCACTGAGGAAGTTAAAAAAAAAAAAAAAAAAGACCATAAGCAACATTAATCAAAATTCACCATCAAAATTAAAATAGTCAACAAAACTACATCCCTCAAAACCCTTTATCCCTCCCATATAGCTTCATCAGGTAGAGACCAAAGAGCACGATGCAATATATATCAAAGACAAGAATAATGCTAAAATGTCACTTTTTCAAACCCATATCAAGTATTTGGTCATCTCCTTGACGAGAACTTACCTCCATATTTTCTCTTTCAACCACATTCCATTGAAAAGATAGTTTTTTCCTTCTCAATAGACCCGTTTTGCATTGATTTCTTCCTCTACAATTTCATTACATCAGAGACACCACTTAGTTCCTCCTAGTACAACACCATTTATGTCTTATTTGGAAACATCAATAAAATCTCACCTCAAAGTAATCCCAAATATGAAAATGATTTCAACCTTAGAAATAAAGTCACTTAATAAACCATGCTTACTCACAAATATTGAGCAAATGAAGGGATTACAAAGCCTCAAATAAAACATGTGTTCCATCATAATGTTGAAGTACCACTCACATCCATTATCAAAGGAAGTTATAGCTTATAGAAGTTTAAACATTTTTGGCAAAAAAAGCATGCGATTATGTATGTACTTGGTAGCATTATATTAAACATAACCTTTAGGCTTGCCATCACGTAAACCATTTATAATAATGCTCACGTTTTGACATGTATCACCTTGTATCAGCTGTCACTGTTATCATATCAAACAGTGTAACCCGGAACGATATTTGATTTGAAATGAGAGCACAACCAAGATTGATTCTAAAACAATTGAGTGTGAGATACATTGTGCATAAAAACTTATCTCTCGTACTCTAGTCAAATGTCATATTAGAAAATGCCCAATTTGAAAAAAGGGGGATGGGGCCACACTGGACCATGAGGGGGGAGTGAAAAGGGAAAAAGTAAGAAAACATATGTAATTCAATGGCAATTGTGTAAATAGCTAAAATCTCATGAGTTCATAAATAAAGAAAAAAAAATCATCCAATATAGAAATGAGACATTTGATGTGAATATACCAAAAGAAGTAATTCGAATGGGAGCGGGTGCTTAATTATAAAAGAAAATAAAATTGATTGTTTTGTTTTTATGTTGATCGTTTTTAGTTTTCTAGGCTTTATCTCTTAATTGCGTCCCTTCTTCTTTAATCTATAAATGAACCTATTAAAAAAGGTTTGCCGGATCGAGACAACACCTTGAGCAATTTTAATCGCGTTTCAACGATATTTGGAATGGTCGTTTCAAGTCGCGTCACGTGACTACACCCCACATTCCATGTTTATATGATGTCAAAAGCCACTCACATCAAAAGATAAATACAACATGATTTGAACAAAGACATCAACTTTTATGCAGTCTACACAAGAGGTCAAAGAGTATGCACCAGGTACATAGGCTGAAAATGCAGCACAATAAGCAGACAAGAGACAAGAGACAAGAGGCAAGCAACATGCATACGATGAATATGTAACGTGATTAAATACCATGGGGACTCTTTGAGTATTTCCAACAAAAGCCTGCAGTTGAGACCACTCCAACAGCACTTCCAACTAGGCCATACTTTACTGCTTCCCTAGCAATTCTCAGCTGCAAAAAGGTTTAGATTAAAGAGATGCATTATTACTTAACTGAACATCAGTTTCCAAACAATAATACTGGACAACTGCCGGAGTCAAACTACAGGGGAAAAAAAAGCTTGTCCACTGTCGACTTCTACAACAATGATTGTAAATCTTAATCTGATCAACTCAAACGAAAAATTACACCTTTTGTCTTTATAGTAAACTGAAAAATATGAATAAATTTGGAAGCTGATGTTAGATAAAGTACACCCATCTGCAGATCACTAAAATACTAATTATTAGCAGTCCAATTCAGAATACTCATAGAGTTCTAAACTTTTCTAACCAGGCAACAAACTCGGCTATAATCAACAACAAAATGTAAAATAACCTCCAGAAAAACAATCAATTTTTCCTAATCTAAGTAAATCGATGAGACTAATACTAAAATTTTCACGATCATCGATAAAACTAGACAAATCCTGAAATCCACATCATAAACAAGAAGAAAAATCAAACCCATTTACTGAAATTTCAAATAACCTCAAAATCAAAACTAAAGCGGACGCAAAACTAAATAAAAGAATAAAAATAGACTATTAAATTTGCCTCATTTAAGTAAATTAATGAAAGTACAGATAAAATTTTCATGTTCATCGCTAAAAACTAGACAAGGCCACATCAAAAACAAGAAGAAAAATCAAAGGCGAGTATTGATATCTGGAAATAAATCCAGAATTAAAAATAAAGAGTAGAAAGAGAATTACAGTGGGACCATGAACAGGATCAATGGCGATGAAGGAGTTGACATCGTCATCAGACCAAGAAGGTAAAGGATTATCACGCTTAGTGAATTTGGTATAACTTTGAAGAAATGAATATCTGTTGCACCAAAAACTTTTCCAACCTTCTGCCATTTTTTTTTGTTTGAGGCACACTCTTTCTCTTTTGATTTTTGTTCTCTTTACTCTTTAGCGAGGTGTGATCAATTCAGTAGACAAAACAGTGCGCAAAGTGATATTAGGCGATAGTATTTCATTTGAAATTTTAGTACTTCATTTAATGTTGAAAAATCAAAAATATAAATTCAAACTTCAAATTTAATGTTTTGGGAATATTAAAATTTTTTAAATCCAAATTTAAAGGTTGTTTGGCAATCTTTGTAGTTACAAATCTATAGGTGTTCATTCGGGTGATTCGATTCGGTTTGGGACGGATGTCATTCGGTTAGATTGTGTTTCGGATCGGTTATATTTCGGATGCGGCGCTGCGACAGGACACACACGGATCAGGTCGATTAGTCACGGATCGGTTGAAGATCAGTTATTTGAGTTATCGGGTTAGCATCGATTCGGCGTCGCTTGAAGTTCATGTCGAGTAGTCAATCGATCTCGGACTGTCATTGGTTCATAATTGATTTGGTTTTACCGGGTACCGATCGAATTTGCGTATTATTTTTTAGTAGAATTCGACTACGAATTAATAACTACTATAGATCGAATCAATATCAGATTAAGTTGTTAGACATTTTATAAATGATGATAAGATTCCCTTTAGTTAAAGCAAAATAGTTGAAATGCAAATTAGTTAGTGATTACTTTGTTACTTTTACTTGTTTGACTGGAATTTAAAATTAAAGTTTTGTCATTTTTCAATTAGTTTGACTAAAAATAATTAAATAAACATTGACTATTGATTATTAACTCTAAATCTATAAAACCATGTATGTATAAAATTTAATTTATTAAAATTTCTATTACTTTATTAGATTAACTAATAAGATGATAGAATATGAGTCGATCATACCATCTAAGTTAAAATTTGTTTCAGGTTTACAGCATTTCGATTAAAAATTCATTCGGGTTATGTCGGTTTTAGCTGGATCGAGTTTGATTTTGAGCATGATTCGGATCGGGTATGACTCGGGTCGGTCACTATTGTGTTCGTGGTAATCTCGGTTAACGGTTATTTATCAGTTGTAAAAATCGGTCGCATTTTGGGTTTGATTATACTGTTTTCCGTCGTAAATCGATTCGGGCGCAACTTCGTTTCGGATAATGTCGATTCGATAAACCTAAAAAAGAAACATTTTTCGGGTCGATTAACTTTCGGTTTCAGTTCGAATTTTCTGGTCGGGTCACATTTGAGCAGCTCTATACAAATCATTGATTTCAAATTCTAATACATTTTGGTAAATATATGTAATTGCAATTACAAAATTTATTCATCCTTGCAAAATGACCTAATATATGAAATATATGACAAGATAAAATATAATACTAACATACTAATTGCACTCAAAATTTGAGTATGTGATCTCCCTAAAGATTGCCCATGATTGGCCCTACAATTCGTTCCTTTAATACTACTATTCAACTTTAGATTTTAGATAGAAAGACACAATATTACACAATTTAACTTTTCATTTTCAGATAAAGTCTTAAGCATTTCAAATTCTTCTATATTGTTCAAAAAATCGCTTCACTGCCTTCAACACTTCATGTCGATCAAGTCTAACAACTCTTTAAACATCAAAGACCTCTTTAGAATCAAGCTTTGGAGGGTTTCTTGGTATCATATACTCCTTAAATGTCTCCGCAAAGCTAGTAACAACATCAGCAAGACGATCCCTCTTTAATTCCTTGCTTGAACACTCTTCCGAAGTTGCACCTGAGACATGGGCACCTTGATTTTCAGTCTCCAAAGCAGCAGCTGACTTCTTCATGTTGCTCAAAACCATCACCAATTGCTTTATCCAATGACACTAAAGCACAAATGTCATCTCAATTCTCAATCCTTTTGTTTATATATGCCGAGGCATTGGATTATCCTACATAATGTTGTAAAAGAAAGATGCAAACATTAATCATCAATAGTCAATTCATATAACACAATATTATCACGTTAGTTACAGTTACTCCATTAATATCAAGAGCGCTAAATGTCCAACATAAGGATATAATATCATTGTGTTTGATTGACAATCAGAAAAGTATACTTTACAATATTATTCCATTGGGCAAAATCATTCATACCAATCTCAATCATCTAATTTTTCTCATCATTCCATGTAAACTTAGTGTAAGTTTCAATGTCGGTGATGATTGCATGATGTTTCTTCCATACCTTAATCCTATTTTTGGTATGATCCATTATAATAAATATGGCCAAAACTCATTCCTTAACTTATCAACAACAGCTTGATTAGCTTGAGACTTGAAATCACCTTCATCTTTATTCCCCTCGTTTATTTGGTCAAATAATGTTGAAGCGAGAATTGCATTCATTTGGGGAGTCTAAGATACATAACCTCTCTTTGATGTTGAGTTTGAACCCAACTACCTTTTCATTTGTTTGTTTCATTATGATAGAGTACTACAAAATGAGTCAAAATAATTTTTCCCGCCCTCAAGAATCATAACAATGCTTATGTAAAGTTAACAATTCAATATCAAATAGATGATATTAGGAAATGTGTACAAAACTAAGGTCATTGGCATTTGTATCCTCTAACTATAAAACACATGCAAAGGCTGAATACTGTTCATCATGAACTGTTTTTTTTGCTTAGCTGTCTTCCACGTCACTGCCACATGCATGCCAAGACATCTCATGTTTCATCACCATCCTTCATTCATCAACCCGGTTATACATCTCAGTTTTCATCAAACCTGGTTAATACCCAAATGAATCATTCTTGAGAAGACATTCGATGGTTAATACCCATTACCCAAGTGAAGATCTTCTCTTTAATTTGATAAAGCTGCTCAAGTGAAGATCTTCTCATTAATGAAGTTGTTCATTGAACGACCCCTTGTTTTTTAGACGGATATCCACGCCAATCCATATTTATTGTTCAATTTTCTTTTTGACGAATTGTTGCTATTCAATTAATACCGTTAAATTGTTCAATTTTTGTTATTTATTGTTGTTTTTTGATGTACTGTTTTGCTTCCTGAATCTTGCTTTTGTTGCTCTTGGTTGATTTGCTTTTTGATAAATTGTTTTGCTTCTTCCTCTTTCGGTTTCTTCTTGATTCTTCATTGGATTTGGATTTGATTTTCTCTATTTCAAGATAATTACCAGGTTTTGATTTTAATAATTTGCTTTGTTCAATTTCTATAATTTATGAAATCTGAATCAGAAATTTTCAGGGTTGCTTGTTGATTTACTTCTGGCTTTGTCCATTTCTTAGCTGAGTTTGTTCATTTGCTGTTGAATGTAAGAATACCTAATTTTTTTAAGGAAAATTTGCCATGAATAATCTCAACTATTACCCGTTGGCCAGAAATAATCTCAACTATTGATTATTTTTTAATAATGTTAACTATTGATGAAGTTTGCTGAAAATAGTC
>JAAKBH010000898.1:0-75000 GCA_019776075.1 Amaranthus palmeri
ATTTTTCTTATTTTTTTTTATGATGAGAAAGTGTCATTGATTACAACGATCTCATATGTATCACAAAAAAAAAAAATTTATGAACTTAAAATTATTTATTTATTTTATATCTTTATGAATCTGTTTTTTCATTCTTTTTTTCCATGAATATATTTGTTACAATTTATTTTATATACTAGATATACTCGTGCGATGCAAAACTTTCTTAAAACTTTTGACATATTTGTATAAACAAAAAGATAAATTTTACGACTATATGTACATGTTTTAACTCATTTAATAAATAACATCATAAAGATTTTATAAATAATTGAAAAAATATATGTTTTTCTAAAACAGTAAACGATGTGACCTAAAAAGTAAAAAAAAAAATTAAATAATATTATAGTCATAATTAGAAATTTAAAAATTCAAAGACATAAACCTTAGTCATAATAATAATGAAATCATTATTGAGATTTAGAGGGAAAACTTCTATTAAGAAAGTGACACGTAAGCAATTTTAAAAAGAGATGACATGAACAATGTTTTATTTTAGTAATAGTTATAGATATAGATATTACTGTAAAAAAGTTACTCTTTTTGTTTTCAAATGTTCTTCGCATGCACTTTATAATCAAATAATTTTTATTGTGAGTTTTTTAAAAGTCTATAAAGTTGATATTTACAAACTATATATTAAGACGAATTCAACAAGATCCACACATATATGTTTTTTCTTATAAATCGATGAGAAATCATAGTCAAAGTTTGACACTAAAATTTGTAATTTCTATTTGAAAAAAACATATGATGACTCAGTGCACTTAAAAGAAAATTCGTAAATTAGTATTCAAGACACAATACGTTGTATATTTATATTTTGTGGGGCACTTATTTTTCATCTATACATACTAACACTGCGACCGTGGTTGATTGTGTGTTCAGTGCACATAGCGGGGGAAAAGATCTTGAATACGATCTAGCGATGACGTTGTATTTCTAAGTGGGGATGAGTGTGAAACCCCAAATTTCGCTTTAAAAACGATTGATAAATTAGTCATATCAACAAGGTGGCATCATCTTTTCAAGAAACTCCATTTACTAAGAACTCCACAGTTAAGTGTGCTGGGTGGGGAGCAATCTTAGGATGGGTGACCTTCTGGTAAGTTTTCTTAGGTGCGCACGAGTGAGGCCAAAGTGCGCTGAAAAGACTTGTGTTAGTCTGTGAGGTCAGTCTACAGTCTTCATGACTAGTCATCAGTGTTTTTAGGGTCGGGGTGTTACACTAATATTGTGAGCTCATATCTCACTAATCTCTTATTTTTGGTGTCACGCACATCCTCATTTTTTTTGAGTACACTTTTACTTTGTTGTGTGAAATAAGTCTATTTGATTTGACTTTTACTTCCACACACCACCAGGTGATTAATTGACTATCTATTTATAGCCTTAGGTTACTAAGGTGGCTACTAATCTAGATTTTGATAAAGTGCTTCTATACTTTTCATGTAACTTAATACTTCCTTCGTCTCTTTTTTATTGTCCACTTTTCCTTATTATTGGTTAGTTCACTCTAATTGTCCACTTTTCCTTATTTGGTTAGTTCACTCTAAATACCCCCAACTACCCCAACTTATATTATTTAAAATATCCCACCTACCACCTTTTCAATTATTATAATTACTTAAATACCCCAACTATCACTTTTACAATTATTATAATCACTTAAAATATCCCACTACCATTTTTCTTAATTTGCGTGACCACTCAAAAGTGGACAATAAAAAAGAGGTGGTGGGAGTATTTTTTTTTCTTTTAGTAGATTTTTTTGATTATATCTTGAACACTCCTCCTAATCAAAATATTCTTGTACAAATAATCTAGAGTTAATAAACACTTGTTGATCTCATAACTTGTTTTTGCTTCCATTGATGCTCTTGTTGCTACCACACACTTGTCTTTATCTTTTTCTTGTATAGGATGTTGGCAACCTTATTACTAGAGCTCTTGTCACTAACTTAATACATTACTTTTATAAATCTTAATTTCTCAATATTTTTTGTTCCAATTTCTTCAAATTATTTAGTTAATGTCCATGTCATTAATATTATCAATAATTTCTTCTACTATATCTTTTTGTAATTGTTCGTAAATTTTTTATGTTAATTGTTAAGTCATAGTCTCCCCTATTTTTATATTTTTGATAGTGCTCTCGGCATTAATCTAATTCTAATTTTCTTGGTGCTCTTGTCACCAACATCCTTCATCAATTTTTTTTATTAATTTTCATTTATAGCTTTTTTTTTAAGATATTGGAAATCCTTCACCAACATCCTTCATCAATTTTCTTGGTGCTCTTGGTGCTCTTGTTGTGGTCCTTCGATTTTACTTAGATTGCTTCATCGTACTTTAATTTTGGTCTTCCGATCTACCAGCGCTGATACCATGTTAAAAATTTTGAGGTGCGCATGGGATTGTTAAATTGACTCAAAGTAAACAGTGTCGTTCCTAATATTGTATGGGCCCTAAGCAAATTGAAAGAAATGAGCCCTCTTTATGGAGGGTCGATTTTGAACTTTAACGAGTATTTGAAAAAATACAGAGATGGACTCTATAGATTATAATTAGCATTAAAACCATAGGCGTGTCATATAATTCTTAAATGATAAAAAAACAACTCATTAATTGCAAATTTTTAAATGCCTACTTAATTAACTAATATTTTCCAATTTTAGGGCCCTTTTTAACTCTGGGCCCTAGGCAAATGCCTACTTTGCCTATGGTCAGGAACGGCCCTGAAAGTAAACTATATTGTACTCCCTCCGTTTCTTTTTATTCTTCCCATTTAATATCTCTAAATATACATAATACTCCCTCCTATTCAGCTTAAGTGTCCCATTTCCTTATTGGGTCAAGTCACCTTAAATGTCCCATTTCTATTTTTAGTATGTTAACTTTACCAATTTATCCCTACTAAACTTAACTTTTTTACACCTTTATACCTACTAACCCCACTTTACACCTATAAAGATTCAAAAACTCTACATTTTCTCTTACACATGTGGTCCCATTTGACTTTTCTTAAAATCCGTGAAAAGTCAAATGGGACACTTAAGCTGAATAGGAGGGAGTAAAAATTAGGAAAAATTACCCTCAATAATACAACCTTTCAACATTTTTCCTACAATAATACGAACTATTGATTAACCATGAATAATACCAACTTTAAGGTGCATTTTCTCCTAGCATCAGCTTACTTGTTAAGAGCCTACTATTGTAGGTTAATTGTCAAAAAAATAAAAATTAAATTATACACCCCACGTCCCCACCCCTTTCACATCTCTACCCAGCTTCCACCCCTTCCCCCACCACCTTCACATTACTATTCCCTATTCCTAGCCCCTTTGACCTTTGTCAGCTTCCAACCCCTTCCCCACCTCTACCTAGGGGTGTTCGTTACCGGGTACCAGGCTAAACGGGTACCCGGAAAGCCGGGTACCTTTTTTTGCGGCCCGTGTCCCGGCCCATTTATTGCGGGTACCCGGTTAACGGGTACCCGGATAAAACGGGTCGGGACACCGGGTACCCGATTATTATTTTTCAGATTTAATTATAATTTTTAAGATCGAATTCCGGATACATTTTAGGCTGTATTTAAGTAGAATTTTTCTAATTCGTACTGATTAAAGCTAGGATTTTAGAAAGACATTTTCTAAGTCCAAACTTATCCAATTACAATAGTTATAGATATTAAAATCTTTATTAAAACAGGAGGTAAGGTCTGGGTCTATAAGACTATAACCCATGCCCATCAATTTCCAATTGCAAAACCAAAATTCCAATTTTACTTTTCTTTTATGGGGGTGGATTTAGCCTTGAATTTACCTTTTCTAAAAAATATCACAATTATCCGAATCAATTAGCTTCTAAAGCGGGAGAGATGATTGTTTCTGTTGAATATAGAAGAGCCTCTAAACATCATCTTCCTGCTTCTTATAATGATTGTTGGGATGTTCTTAAATGGGTTCTTTCTTATAATGATAATGGAGATTATTGGATGAATGTGAAAGTAAAACCTAAAAATAAATTGAGTATAAATATATATAAAAAAAGTTAACCGGGTAATTAACGGGTACCCGGATCAATTTATATCGGCCCATGACCCGACCCGTAATTTTCAATTTTTTTTTACTTCTTGACCCGCCATTTATGAGACGGGTTAGCGGGTCGGCGGGTCGGGTCGGGCGGGTCGGGTAATTTTGAACACCCCTACCTCTACCCATACCATAACCCAAACCCCAAATTTCAGAACCATCCACACCGATGATACCCAACCTAAAACCCAAAATTTCAAAATCTTCTCACCCCTACCCAACCCAAAACCCAAATTACTCATGAATCAAAAGGTTGCCCACCATTTTCCCCACCCCTTACCCAACCTAAAACCTTAGAAAAAACTCATCAACAAAAAAACCAGCCAAGCGGGATAGAGGTTTCGAGATTGGTGGTTATGGAGGAGGGGATTTCGTGATTGGAAGTCAGGGGTGCGATTACAGGTGGTGGTTAGCTGGTATGTTGGTGGCGGTTATGGGGAACGGCGGTGGAAGCCTGGTGGACGTAAAGGGATGGGGTGGTGCACATGTAGGTGAAGGGGAGGGTAATATTTTGTTTTTTTGATTTAAATTAATTTTTTTTACAAATAACCTATTTTACAGGTTATGGGTAAAAATAAATGCTAGTGGGAAACTCACTAATCAATATTTTGTATTATTGTAGGAAAAATGTTGAAAGGTTGTATTATTGAGGGTAATTTTTCCTAAAAATTATAAAAAAAGTATATAATAAAAAAGTATACATTAACACGAATCTAACGAGATCTCACACGGATATATTTTATCTTCCAAATATAAGTCAAAAACATTAATTAAATTTTCTTTTTCCTTAAGATAGAATATTCCAAATGGAAAGAACATTTGAACGCAAGAGTTGTATGTTAAGGTAAACTAATTAAAGAAGGCATTATATTAATGTTGAGAATTCAATTTGCCGTATTCAAATAAAATAAGATTTATTCCTTATTGTCCCAAAATAATAGAATTTTCTTTTCTGCTTATCAAAATTAATTTTTATCCATAAACCAAACAAACAAGAAAAGAAAATTTTAAGAAAGAAAGTGAGATCGACAATCTCCATCGGTTGGTTAAATGCTCCATGTCAAACATTTATTTGTTGTAACAATTTTAATTTGAAACTCTATCTTTATTTATTAATTCATTATTTATTTATTATAAATTGACTAATTATACATCTTTAAAGAAAAAACCTCCACAAATATTTTCTATATAACATAATTTCTTTGAGTTTCAATTACACCCATTTTCCCAAATTTTTATTTAACCCTTAAAAAAAAGCATGGAAGATGGTCGTAAAATTTCTAGCTCAAAATCTCATCAAGGTAAATAAAAAATGCATTGTGTTATTTTTTAACTTGATAAAATTACACTTTATTTTTAACAATTGTTGTTTTTTTACTCGATTTTTTTAGTTTCATATTTATTAGTTTCGTTAAGTTTATAGTCCATAGATCTATCTATGCGCGGAAATACTGAGTATGATGATGATGATGTTAAGTTTGTAGTCCAATCGAGAATTATGTTTTGTTTTAGATAAAATAAATATTTGCTTTTCTAAGTCAAATCCTAGTTTTGATTCTCATTAAGCCTCGCCAACACTAGTAAAAGTAATATTGAGTTATCTTCAAAAAAAAGTAATATTGAGTTCAATCATCATATCTCCCAACAAATTTAATTTAACCAAAAGTTTAAGCTAAAGGTTGGGGCCTCAGAACATGTTATTTACTTTAACAAGCTTCCTTACACGACAACCTCTTGGACTAGAAGAGTGGACTCAATACAAACATTCCTCATATCTGATGCAAAATATCTCACTTGTATTTTGCCAGAGATGGTTGAGATTCGAATATGTGACTTTTTTGTCACGTTGACTTCTAATATTATAAAAACCAAGTAACGAACTCAGCCAAAAACTTAAACCGATGACTAACGATAGCATATGTATGATTTGGCTTTTAAATTGATGTTAATCAATTTAGTTGATGATTATCATATAGAGTTACTCAAAATCTAAAATTTTGATGTATTTTTTTGGATCCTTCTAGATTGAGTATACTTGCATCTTAATTTCTTCTTTTGTCAAAGGTATGGAAGAAGAAGCCATAAAGATGAATGAACTAGAGGAGGATCTCATTAACAGAATGCATAGACTAGTTGGAGAAAGGTACTTCCCTATGTATTGCCTTCTTTCCTAAATTTGGTTATCTTTACAAGAAATTACTCTTATGTTCTGCTAGGATAGTAGCATCATCATTATACTCAATATATCCCGCTCATAGACAAACTATATGTTAGGATTATTAGTCACTTATGTTCACCAAGTAATTAAAACATGATTAAGTTAATTAATCACTTTAGTTAGTGAAGGTAAGAAGAGGTTAAAATATCACATAGTTTATAATTTTGATTTGATGGGAATTCCAAGTACAAGATTTTATGGGTATGAAATCTTCACATGTGAAGGCTAGAACAGCAAGCTTGGGACAAGAAGTACATCAAGCAATTAATGAAGCAAACCTTGGGGACCAAGTACGACATTGTGATTGGATGATGAAAAATCAATAAGTACACTAGTACATTGTACATTTGTACTAGGTGTTAGTGGGTACTTGAGCATCAAGGCTTTTTCATTATAAATACCTTAGTATTAGGTCTTTATTACTTGCACCAAAGTCTCATTATTAGAGCACTCCTTCTTGCTTAGTGTTCTCTCTCCATTAGCTCCTCTCTACTACACATAACCTCCATTGTAATTCCTATCAGGTCTTTTATTTCTCCTTTAAACACATATTGCAATATATCTTAGGCTAGATGGTGGATGTAGCCAATTGGTGAACCACCTTAAAAATCTTGTCTTGTTTATTTATTTATTTTGCTATTCATCACTACTTGCATTAATTATTTGTTTCCAAAACTTTGACACAACATAAAACACACATTTAAACTTAATATTAGTGATTCTTGAGTGAGGTTTGGCCTCTCCTTTCATTATGGTTAGGGCCTGGGGAGGGAAGATAGACCGCAGCTCATACCCATATAGGATAGTACGGTCAAAGAGTCCACCGGCTCAAGAGGGGTCTTCAAAGAGAGACGCACCTGCAACTATCCGTAAGCGTGCAACTTAAACCCACGCATGCCTAGAATAGTATAGAAAAGAGAAAATTAGTATTTTTCTAAAAGAAAATATTTGATGATAAATGAAAAGAAAGAATGACTTTTGCTGATGAAATTAAAAGAAAAATAAAATGTTAAGATAAATAGTAAGTCTATCTAAAAATAGAAATAATGTAAAGTAAGAGAGAAAACTAAAACAAAAAATAGTGCTCGTTGAGAGAGACGAACCATATATTTGTAGATATGACTTATTCTAAGGAGATTAGAAAACATAAATTAAGACTTTTAACTATTATAGTAACTCATAATTTTCCATTTTACAAGTAATTTAATTGAAAATTAAAGATGAAATTATTTTCACTCCCTTATAAAATTAACATTTTATGGAGAAGTGTGTTTTATCATAAAATCGAATAAAAGAAAAGTAATCATAGTATATGGAATACAACCATTCTTGGCCGAGACCGTCTCATAATAATGAGACGCGGCCCAACCCAATGCTTTCTCTATTTGATTCCATCTTCTGGGCATTTTTCAATTCTAATCATAAAGGTATCAGTTTTGACCTTAAAGATATCAATTTCAATTTAATCATACCTGTATGAACTACATTAATCATGAAACTGAATACTATAAAATGAGAATTGAATAAATTAACAATGAAACTGAATACTATAAAAACTGTATACCTGTATGAACTACATTAATCATGAAACTGAATAGTATAAAATGAGAATTGAATAAATTAACAATGAAATTAAATACTATAAAAACTGAATACCTGTATGAACTACATTAATCATGAAACTGAATAGTATAAAATGAGAATTGAATAAATTAACAATGAAACTGAATACTATAAAAACTGAATACCTGTATGAACTACATTAATCATGAAACCAAATAGTATAAAATGAGAATTGAATAAATTAACAATGAAACTGAATACTTGTATACCTGAATGCAAAACTGAGCAAAGTAAGAGCATAATTAAGCAAAATTGATATCTTTAAGGTCCAAATTGAAATTTTTCCAGAAATATAAAAAAAAACAAAAAAACGAAATTTGGAGGAAAAGGCTTCGCGTGTGTTACACGCGCCTAACATTGGGCCGGCCCATTTCCCGTCTCATTATGAGACGGTCTTGGCCAAGTTTTTGTGTATGGAATATTATTCTTTGACACAAATTTTTGGTACCAACTAGGGTTGTTCAACGGGATGAGCCCCCATTTTGATATCTTATCCGGCCCGTTTTTAGAAGGGCATTGTAAAAGCCGGGTAAAAAATGGGCTGGTCAAAAATGGGCTCTACTATAATTAAATAAAGAGGGGTATAAAAGAGCTCAATAAGGGTCGAAAAGCGGTCTTTGTAAAACGTAATTAATGTATAATGTAAATATTATAAATGACAATGTCAATGGAGATTATTAACATTTTTTTCAGTATAATTATTAAAAATGATAATTTAATTTTTTATAAATTGATAAATGAGATTGAAAAAATGTATAGTTATTAAAATGGGCCAGGCTGGTTCAGACTGGGATTTCAAAGCCCAGCCCATTTAAAGCCCATATTATGTTTTAAGGGGCCTCATCCAACCCAACCCATATTTACTTAAGCCTGATCCGACCCTTATTCGATCCATGCAAGCAAAAAATATTTTTTTTCAATAAAAGCAAAATTTGTTAGTTTCTTATTTTTCATTGTTACAATTAAAACTATCAGGTGGGATTTAATTGCTGAAAGGATACCAGGAAAAACAGCTGAAGAAATTAAGCACTTTTGGAGAAAGAGAAAGGTTTCCATATAACAAGTGTACTAAAAATTGCAATATTTGCCTCCATCCAAACTCAATATAGTATTATGTACTACTAGTATATAATTCCGTACAATACACGGAGTTTTATATAATAATAAAAATAATATTAATAATTAATAAATACACTGAAGATGAAGTAATATGTAATTGTTATGATATGGTGATTTGATCTTGTTAATTTGTGTAACAAACTTAAATAGTTTATAAAAGACCTAAAACGTGAATGAAATTGTCTTATAAGTTAATTGACTCATTATTTACATATAGATTCTTTTGGAAAAGATCTTGTTATCTTTGTCATTTACTAATTTTGCGATCCAATTATAATTGAATTTTTGATAGAATAAAAAAAACACTAAAACAACGATGATAAACTTAAATCTTACGAAATTAATTTAAATGGTCTTTCTTAGTGTTCTTTTGTTTGAACGGTCTTTCACTACGGTGCTTAGATTAGATTAGCTTCTATAATATATTTTGATAACATTATATACTCCCACTATAATATCACAATTTAAAAAAAAAAAAATCCCTAGGTACGAAAATAATGCATGTTAAATTGACAATTATTTTTCAGAATTTATTATTTCGATATATAAAATATTTAGAATAAATAACTCTTTTTTTAATATAAACCTGCTTATAATGATGTGTTAATTTGGATAATTAGTTGATTATTTAATGAAAATCTGCTTAAAAGGATGTGTTGATTTAGATAATTAGTTGATTAATTGCCACATAAGAATGTGTTAACCAATGAAATAATGAAATTTAGCGAAACTCTCATAAGTAGACATTTATCATTTTACAACAAACTTATTAAATTGTATGATTTACTAGTTTAGAGTTAGACTAAGCTACTTAATTACACACCAATAGAAATCTTGCAATTCATGAAAATTTGTAAGTATGAAAATACATTTTAATATGTATTTAATACAAAGATACGTTTACATATTATTGTTATAAAATTCTAATTTTTTAATTAAAATGTAATAATTGATATAATGTGATACATTTATTTGAGAGATTGACATTGGGAGATTTCAATCCATTTTATTAGTTTGTATGATGATATGACATGATACGATATAATTACATAAGTTTAATGTCATTTATATGTTAAGGCGAAGATTAAGGGGTGATTGGATGTTCACAAACCTTACCATTCTACTTCCAAGATTTTTAAGTTATTTCGAACAACTCCTAGGGGAAAAGTACAATAGCAAAGTGCTGGGACAAAGCGAAGATTGTAGAAGCCCTATTTATCTTTTGATGTTTAGAAATTTAAGCCCCTTTCGTCAATCATTGATGGTAAACATGAGAAAAAAAAAACTTTTTTCGTAAAAATTTAGTGGTGGTAGATTTTGAACCTCTAACCAACAATATCATAGAAAAGCACGTCACCAACTAAGCTGCACCAAATTGACGATCTTTGATGAGTTTGTTAACATACGATACCCCTGTACTCCAGTCACCTTGAATGGGCCTATTAAGTGCGCTGGAAAAGTGCATACATCATATACAAATGCCATTAAAAACAGAAGAAGATTTCATTAGTAATAATACACAGTATTGAATAATTACAGAATACCAGTAAGCCAGTATATATCTTTAGTTCTATAAATAAAGTATAGGTAAAAGCACAACTTTGGTATAAAAGAAAAGGGGGAAAAGGGTTGAATAATGGAAAAAAAGATAACACTACATGTGATATTTACTTCTGAAAGAGGGGATTATATGCAACACCCAATCCTAACCTACAACATCTATAGCATATCTATGTTTTATGTAAATAGCTCTATGATACAGAATTTGAGTATCATCACAATATGTGAAGATGGTTCGACTCGGATGGATCGAAGAGTGAACGAAATGAGCATATATATATATGTACCATGATTCCGATTCGATTTATATGTACCATGATCCTGATTCGATTTAGTGTATGTGGTGCCAAAGATAATCCAATCGAGCTCGATCCATAAACTTCATTAGTGCATGCACTTTTTGCTTACGGACAATTTCTCTCGATTAGGGTATGTGACGCTGAAGATAATCCACTCGAGCTGGATGCTTAAGTTTCATTAGTGCCTTCATTTCGTGCTTCCGGACCATTTCTCTCGAAATGTTCAGGTTTCCGGCAATTTCTCCTAGTGTCCTGTCGCCTTTGCCATCTAGTCCATATCTTTGCCGTATAACCAAGCTTTCTTTGGGCTTCAGAGAGTCGAGCTGTCACGGAATAATACAAATCATTGTTAAGCACCCTATTTCCAACTTGCCTCATTACAGTGTCAACCGGAATAAATGAAGCGAGAAACTTACTACATCATCGAGTGCGAGTCTAAGAAGGGCAGGTTGCCTCTCTTGGTCACTCCCGCCACGATCCAAATCAACAATGCCATTGATGAACTCCTCTTGTGTGACTAGATGCCTAGAATGAAGGGAAGCGACTGAATTTGAAGCTCGCATCACATCTTGATATCTTTCAGGGGATATTCCAACCTTTTTCATTATTTCTTCCTCTGTAGGCATTCTGTTAAGCTCAAACATCAATTCTAGTTTCGCCTTTTGAATTTCCACCCTAACCTGCAGTGGTTAAATCATCAAAAATATTCAAGGCTTTTTAAGGGAGCTGTCAAACTTTGATATAGGGCAAGGAAACTGCAAAAATCTTATGCACGGGTTCGGTAATGTATTGTGTCCGGGCTTGAATACTATTCAATTTTAGAAAGGACAGTTTGCTTCGTGTAATAATCCGGTGCATGAATACAAAACAAAAATGTAGGGGATGGTACAGCAATAGAAGAAGCATACCGATTCAAGACCAAAGGAGACACGAGTAAAGCTTGAAACAGTCATTGAACGAATGATGGCATGCCTAATCCAAAAAAGAGCATAAGTAGACAACCGGAATTTCCTCCTTGGTTCAAAGCGATCAATAGCAATAATGAGACCCTTCACTCCTGCTTGGCAGAGGTCTTGAAATCTTGGTCCGTTTGTGAAGTCATGGAAATATTTATTCATAACGAACAATACTAGTCTCAGGTTATGCTGCAAAAAACATTAATTAAACAGTAAGCAGCGTTTTCTTCTATGACTAGCAGCACCAATAACGCTAATGCAGCAGTATCATGGAGTATTTGACATAAAGGCTTCAAGAACTTTTCAAAAGAGCAGGCAGCATGGAAGTAAGCCCGTTTTTGTGTAATGAAGCATACATAATTGATATAATATAGAAAATGGACCTGGGCAACTCAAACAAGGAGGAGAAAAAGTAGTCCACTCATAAACCCAAAGAAGGTTCACTACTAAAACCAATTGGTAATAATAGGAGTTACTCTTGAGTATATAAAGTGATGCATACTATTCTCTTTCTCCGATGTGGGACAACTCACATGTGGGTAACACATA
Organism: Amaranthus palmeri; assembly: GCA_019776075.1. NCBI lineage: Eukaryota > Viridiplantae > Streptophyta > Magnoliopsida > Caryophyllales > Amaranthaceae > Amaranthus > Amaranthus palmeri. The sequence goes on from JAAKBH010000898.1 coordinate 12,461, forward strand.
GGCACTTCAACAATAATGCAGAATGTTCCAAAACTTTCGCTTGTGATAACAAAGAAGTTGTTTCCCAAAAGGCCGACCATAATGCAAAGTTTACTTGAATTCCATTGAATGACTCCAAACTTGGCAGAGTTTGGCGAATCGGGTGTATGCAAACTTTCGCTTGTGATAACAAAGAAGTTGTTTCCGAATGACCCTTGATAGCAAACATCGTTTGCAACTTAAAAAATAAAGAATTTCCAGAAAATGATTAATGAAAAAACAAAAATCATAGCAACGGATATAGAACTTACCTTAATCAACTTGTTTCTTGCAGCATGGCCTACTTCCATGTGTCTCCTAACTTGAAGTACACTCATATTCATCGCCTCGCCCATTTCATTGTCTGTTGGATCTCTCCCCAATTCTTGTTGCAGGTTCTCCTTTACTTGATTAAGGGTCTAAAAACGCAAGAGAAAAGACCATCATTGAACAATAAAAGTGCAAGATGTCAATTACAATGCGAGACATCACAAAATGCAAGATGTTAAATCGTAAACGAGATCGAGAGTATTCTATAAAGTAATTTTTAATAGGGAAAGATGTATTACCTTCATTGGTTCCATCAACTTAAACAACCAAGTATGTTCGGAAGAAGGAAGAACCGGGGGTATCTTCATCTTCTTCCAATCCAAGCTGGCCAAATCAGTTGAGGAAGAGTACTCTCTTACAAGTGTATCAATCTTGTCATAATCATCGTTAGCACTTTTCTTCTTTGGTGCTAAAGGAACTTTTTTCTCTTCCTTAGCTTCTTTACTTTGCTTCATCTCAATTCTCTTAGCAAGGCTCAACCTTTTCGCTTTCCGACTCCTATTTCTCACCACATTACTTCCCGTTCCTCTCGCCTTTTTATCTTCAACATCTGATCTCTTTCTTCTCCTTTCTCGTCTTTCCTTTACTGCAAGATCAATGTTCTCATCATCTGAAGCGTCTATTGCAGGACTAAGCTTAAAAATGCTTTCAAGTTTAGCTGCAGCTTCATTAATATCTATTTCAGAAGACGACGTGGAAGCTTCAGCTACACTGGCAACACGAACTCCTTTCGAAGGCTTTGTAAGTGATCTTAGTCGTTTCTGATTCTCTTTCTTTGCCTCTGCTGGTAAACGACTAGGCTTACTCACTGCAACTAAGGCTGTCTTTTTATCTTTGTCCACTTTGAACCCCAGAATCATGGGACCATTTGAACTAGATTGATGACCTGTTGATTTTCTAACTAATCCTAAAGAAGCTCGTGAGGCTGTGCTTGAGACAGTCACAAATCCCATATCAAATGACTTATAATTTGAATGTATTAGACAGTAGAAATCCTGCAAATTACGAGCACACGGTTGAATAAGGCTCAGATTACAGAATCGGAAAATAGTTCAAGCTATCATGTTGGCTCATAAATAGTTTTCTTCCATTTGCATAATACACGAATGTAAAAAGACTGATCATCTGGAATCTACATTACTTAAAATCAGCTACTGGTGTCAGACTTGGATAATTGCATAGGTAAACGTACGTAGCAAATCATGGATAAAATCAAATCAAGTTCCCATATCAACGGTAGATTGTACAACTCAAGTCTCAACTTGAAATGAATAATGCTGACAATGCTATAACACTTGAGAAACAAGAAGATAGATAGCCTACCAAGGCCACAGGTAGGAACCCAAAATTAGAAAAGATCACAACCACATCCATCTAACATATCTAGGCCATTTAAACTATGTAGCGAGTCAAACATGTGGTTGCTCAGTCGACCCATTAAGATATAAGAACTTGAAATTTCTAGCAATTGGATATCACTAGAAAAGCAAGAGTTATTTAGCAGCAAAAGCATAAAACTGATAAATTTGGGCCTGGCACTACAAGACCCGCATAAGAGGAGAGTTGACTAAACATAAACCCGATGAGTTTGGAGGAGTAGCCCATCAAATATATATGTTAGTCAACCTTTCTCTAATTTTTCAATGTGGATCACATGTGGTTTATTTTCCAACAAAGACATGGGTACAATTTTCTATCCGCATAATTAGGGGAGTTTGCTAATTGGGTTTTGTGTAAGATCAAGAACATTCTATAAATCTTACATTCAACATCTAACATAAACAATGAGACCCCTTGAATACACCCAAGGGAAAAGAGCAAGCTGCGCAAGTCACCCAGCGTCAGATAAGCAGGACCCTTATTATCTTGATTACAAAAAATGTCGAGCCATCCAAACAACGACTTGGCTAGATGATCCAAATGAAGATAGCCATGGACATTCCCTTCCAAATTCACATTAACATGACAAGAATCTTGCTCCACACAATCACTTTTCCTTCACTAGAAAGTTCCTAAATTAATCATCATATTTCAGCCCCTCCTAACCAAAAGCCCTCTTCCAAGTTCCATATGCAAATTTAAGTTAATCAATTCCAATCTTTTGGGAATAAGGCTCAGACATAGTTGTTGTGTGAAACCCCTTTTCAGTCTCCATCAATACCATGTGAAAAATTCAACACAAACATAATCTCAAGCAAATACTAAATAATTCAATCTTCAGTCATGAACTATGATCACTCTCAATTTATGCTAAGTGGGATCTTTCTATATTCCATCCTAGGTTCCAAGCCCTATATCAAAGGCAAAATATGGATGAAAACTACTAGTAATTTGAAGCCAATTTATAGACTTAACAGTTAACATCTAACAATGATCAAATGCAATTCAAATATGAAATATCATAGTAACAAGAACCCTAAAAAAGTAACTGCAAAAATTTACTTAAAAAACATAGATTACATTTGCAAGATCCTGGAGGCTAAAATTACAACAATAAATCAGCTGAAGTTATCATCCTTCACAATTATAAACCCAACAACACATACAAATAATTTGACTTCAATAAAATGATTTATGTAATAATTCATCAAATTTTTCTCCTTTAAAAACCCAACACATAAACATGATTTTAACATATAAGACATTCATCAATTCATGTAATTGTAGTATTTCCCTGTTAAAATTAGTACTTATACGTGAACTAAAATTTGAGAAAATAGAGCAGAACCCAGATGAAAATTTTTAGAAAAATAAAATATATAATTACTTACTTACCCAGATGGAATATATACAGGAAAAAGATGCAAAATTTGAGAAAATAGAGCAGAACCCAGATGAAAATTTTGTTCTTTTTGTTAAGATTCCAGAAGATGAATTTGAATAGTAAGTGCAAATGGGAAAATACACTTAACTTAAACTCTCAGTATTAAAAAAGATAGAATAAAAAAAGAACCCAGAAAATATAAATGGAAATAATGTTGGAAATATGAGAACCACAAATTGAGAGGACAGAAAAGAAAGAAAGGAGGTATTGACAATTAGGCAATAAATTCAAAAATTTTATGCAAGAAAGTATTAATGGTGTAAAATTGGAGATTTTCAAGTGCAATATTGGGGACGTGGAACTTGTTTATGTAACCAATATATTTTGTGGTGGAATATAATCCTAGATATTTTGTGTGTTAATAAACAATTGTGATGTCCATTGTCACATAAATTAAATAAATTAATTTTATTTAACACTTTATTTAATTGATACTTCATGACTCATGAGTACTTACGTTTTTTAATACGGAAAATTATATTTGTATGTTTATCTCTTATTTAGTTACTCAAATCAATCAAAATAAATATGTGTGACTTTTTTTTGTCAATATTAGTTATTAATATATATAATTATTAAATTTAAAAAATTTATATATTAGTTTAGTGGTTTTTCTCATATGTTTAATTTATGTACTTACACAAATATTTACACTATACTCCATTATTTGGAAATTATTCTGTTATATAAAAAAATAACTTCTATGACTTAACAAGATCGATCAAAATATTTATCATCGACTTTTTTTAAAAGTTTTCAAATCACAACCTAACTAATTCAATATTTTAAAGGATATACACTTTTAACTCATGGTCATTAAATTTCAAAATTTTAATTTACAAATCGTAAATAATTATAAATTACAATTGAACACAAGTTTTCATAAATTTTAAATTTCATAAATTTTCATAACTAGTCTACTTAAAATGATTAGTATTGCTAACTCAAATAGTGCACACTATTAAAATAACAATCTCATAATAACCCGAAATATGATTTTACAAAAAATAATTCTTAATCATCATCGTACCCAATATCCTGCACAAAGGCAGGGTTAAGGTGACGAAGGTGACGAACAATCCATACCACGACTCCCTTAGAGGGATGACTAGAGGAAAGTGGTATAGTTTACCCAAAACACTACAACAAATTTAGCTTTTTGCGATATTGGATTTAGTGGCATTTTAAAAATGCCACTAATTCATATTTTTAGTATAATAATTATCAGTTTTTATTTTAAATATTACTATGAAAGTGCTTTAGCGACACTTAATATAGTCTTTAGTGGCATATGTAATTGTCACTATAGTCTATAATGACATTTGTGGGAAATGTCACTAGATCCTATGTCGCTAAAAGCTTTAGTGTGACTTTTTTATATGCTACTAAAGGGTCTAATAAATGTCACTAAATCCTATGTATACACTATAAGAAATTTGAAATAGCGACATTTAAATTTTATGTCGCTAAATATATGCCACTAAAAGCAAATTATGTTGTAGTGAAAAAATAATTGGGAGTATTTATTTGAGAACATTAAAGAACTTCAAGGGTTATTTCAATAGTATCATATATTCTATTAATTTTACTGTGTAATAGCAAAAAGAAGCTTCATTGTGAATGTCTTTTGTCTTTTTAGCAAGCTCAAAATATTCAATAAGATCTTTAGCATCATCCTGAGCATGGTTTTTGCGAATCTTTTGAAATAAATTATAAATATCTTTCTGAAGGAATGGAAGATGTCCATGTCTTACTTTCTTTTAAGCTTGCTAAAGGTGAAGATTCAAGGTTCCAATATGATTACACTCTTGATAGTATGAATAGGTTAGAGAATTATTTGTCCTACTGCAAATCTAGCTTCTTTTAATAAAAGAGTATGTTGCTCGTCTTCCTTTGAAATGGTACGATAAGATGGAAGAAACCGTACAAGTTTTGGTGGGAGTAAAGGATGATTGTAATCTGATACGAATTGAGTAATATGCCATTGTTCTTGAAAAATATCAAAAGATTTTTCAACATGATTCGCATAATCCCCTTACATCCACATCTAGTTGACTCCCTTTTCCTTTGATCTTTAGAAAGATCATATAACTTTTTCTCTGGAAATCCTTCACGGTGACAAAAGAAATCTCTTCTAGTTATTACTCCATTACGAAGTGAAAATCAACATCTACGAATAGAAAATCCTTTTGTTTTGGCATAATTTTAATAAAATGCATATGCCTCTTGCTCACTCTCAAAACATTGGTCTATAACAGGTACTATGTTTTCTTGGGTTTCAATATTATCTTGCTCCAAATCACGAAGTTCAGTTCCAACATCATCACATATGTTTTCTTGAGGAAGCTTGTTAAGATCAATCAAATACATCCTAATAAAACAAAATTTGATCATAAAAGATATAAAAATCAATTTTTACTTCTTTTACACAACATTTAATCGTGAAATAAAAATCAGTATTTTGTTTCATCGACTATGTTGCGTCTCCCATGAAAAATATAAGCAAACCTTCCAATCAAATCAACATATAATGCCAAAAAGAACTAAGAACAAAAAATTACATACTTGTATTATGTTTTACACAAGATGATAATTTATAAAGAAGATCAAGAATGAGAGAAAGCCATGTTTTTATTCTTCCAGGATAGAATAAAGCAAACATAGTTACTACAAAGTAACACTTCACATTCCTTAAAAAAAGAATGATTGCCTATATAGTGTTAATAATAAAAATATTTCCTACTTTGGTGCTTATTGAAAAAAATTTCCCAAAGTAGTGTTCATGTAGATGAGGATTGATACTAAGCTACTTTAGTTTTGGTTTGAAACTTCCAAACCTCAACGTGAGAATTGTTGGAATATTTTTTGAGGGGTTGAAAAATATTTGAAAGTATTCTTCGATTTGCAATGAAAAAAAAAGTAAAAATCGCTTCTCTTGATATTCCAATAGTTAGCCATAAATACTTGATGCTTTTGACACTTGAATCAGTCTAACAGGAAAGACTAAAGAAGAAATATTATTGTATCATGTTAATTTATTTTTAGAGAATTTGTTAATAACAATTCTCTGTCTCGCCAATCCAAAAAAATTCTTACAATTGGTGCACCCTTTTCATAGAGTAGTTAAATTTTTATTGATTCTACGTATCACATGTTATATGATGATTATACCAATTATTTTGTCGGACTAATTTTTATTTTTGAAGTTTCCAAATCAAATTCAAATAAATTTAGTTAAGTTTCTTTCCTCTATAAAATACTATTTTGTCGGAGTAATTTTTAGTAAGGACTAGGAAATGTATTGTTTTATTTTCTATTAAACCTACAATTCTTTTGGTTTACAATAAGCTTTGAAGACTCAAAACCAAATTTAAAATAGCTTAGTGACATAAATATCATTTTGGGAAATATTTTTAAATGAACACCATAGAATGATTTTTTTGTTTTTCAACTCCATTAGGCAAAATTCTTAAAAAAATAGCAATAATAATATTTTACACAAAATGAAAAGTAAAAGAATATTGTATTTATTAGAAGTTGTAATTTCCAAAGACTCTCTTAAATGAGAGATATTAACAAAGTAATTTAATTAATTATAAAACTATATAATTAAAAGCCTTATCCTATGCTATACGGCACATATTAGAAAAACCGTTATATTATCACTAGTGAAAAAAAACGTATTGGCTGCTGCTAATTGGCTGCGGGTTTTAGATAAACGTAGCCAATAGCCATAACTTTAAAAAAATTACTCATTGGCTACGGTTTAGCCCATATCCGCAGCCAATAGCCATAATTTTAAAAAAAATTACTCATTGGCTGCGGTTTAGCCCTTGTTTGCAGCCAATAAATCAATTTTCAAAAAAAAAAGGTTAATGACTTCGGTTTTGAATAGTCCGTAGCCGATAAGGCTTTAAAAAAGGTTAATGACTTAGGTTATTCTTTTCGATTCAATGTAATTAATGTCTTGATGTTCTTCAATGTTTACAATTTTCTGGAAATGTTCTTCAATATTATTATTCAGATTCATTGTAATTTCGATTTTGTAATTTATCGTTCAGATTTCATTTAGTGTTCTTCAATGCTCATCCTTTTCATCAAACGAAATGAAAATTAAACAGTAAATCTGTATGAACATCAAACCAATTGAACATTAATCGAAATGAAAAAAAATATTTGGAGTAAAGGCTGCGGTTTCTATGTTCGCAGCAAATAGGGTTTATGTCATCTGCTGCTACTACATAGGCTGCGATTCAAAACCACAGCCTTTGGTGGCTCAAAAACCGCAGCCATTAAGCTTCTTTCCACTAGTGTATATCTATATATAATATAATTTCACAAAGTCTCAAATGATAAGGTGTTACAGTGAGACTATTTTATTGGACTAGCACAATCTATCTATCTATACTATATACTAATAAAGTCATTATTCAGAAGCACACGTGTCGCTTATTAATTCATTTCCCTCCAAAAAATACATTCTTTATTTATGGCAATAAAAAATTGGGTAAGTAGAATTTGACCCATTAAATGTACTGAATCACTAATATAGTTTATATGTTAATCACTAAATTCTTTATTTATGTCTAAGTAAAATTTGACCCATTAAATGTTAATCACGAATATCAAGGTTTGTTAAAATAATTCAAGAGAATATCAATCTATCCTAATATCTTATTTTTAGGTCTCAATAAACATCTTAATTATTTTCAAAGAATGCGAATCAAAAGAAAAATATCTTAATTCCAAAAAAGTCTCAATTTTAAACTTTCAATATTTGAAGTATTTATTTTTCAACTTATTAATACAATATTCAACCATTAATTTAAGTTTAAATAAAAAATATTAACTTTAATTAAATATTTATTAGATTCTTTAATTTGACTCTAAATTATATTGTGTTATAAGTTTTGAATTATAGTTGTGCCAAACAAGAATCTAAACTTATTATTTGGTATATGCATATATACTGAAACAGAATAAAAAAATGTGTTTTATTGACGTGTGTCAAGCTATGATTGAAAATTTTCCCACCAAATTAATCAGGCTATAATAGTCAATGACATCACTAAATTCAATTAATAGAATAAATTTCATATTTAGCAAATAACATACAAGAATATCAATCAATTAAATACTTTAAAGGAATTTATAAAAAGAAAATGAAAAACCCCCCTTGGGGGTATGATTTGTCCACATCTTTCAAGAAAAAGAAAAACCCCTCACTCAAACCCTGCCTTGTGCGGGATACCGATAAGGTCCTTTACCTTTTAAAGGAATTTATAAAAAATAATATAAGAATATAAAATGAAAAATATCAGCTAATAAGGTAAGGAAATTATAGAACAATATTAAAGCATGATTTGCATATTTTGAAAAATCTCAGCAAATAAGGTAAGGAAAACTATCATGTTAATTCAGAGAAAATAATATATTATATTATAATACTTTAAAAAATTAAGATATTTATATATTATATTATATATACAAAAATACACATAGAAGTATATTTTTAAAAGATTAAATTGTAATTACTATAACACTTGATATCACGTGCATAAGAAAATTTAAATTGATATGTTTAATTTCACTTACACGTCATATATTATTTTCTCTATATTTATTATTGTTAACAAATAACAAATTAATATCATGATAATTTAAACTAAATTTGTTGATGTTTAAGAAAATATTTGATTTTTTAAAAATTTTCCGTACTTGGCACGAGATTCAAGCTAGTATACACTCATTGTTTTAATATTATTGAATGAGAAATGACTACATCTACGTGACATATTGATCTATTTTCATTTAGTAATAGAATAACTAAAAAGATAAAAGAATAATTTAAAACATACAACAATAATTAAGAAAATAAATTATACAGTAAAAAATTTGACTTAATCTTTTGTATTATAAGATTTAAAGATCATGTACACAAATATTTGGATTTAATTGGCTCTAATTATCTTTTAAGAGAATATATTAATATAAAGATTAACATAAGTATATATTAAATTAATTAATATATAATACAGAAATAGTACTCCATTTAAATAATCAAAATGACAATCTAAATTAATATAAGAAAATCAATCATCAACTCAAATAAAAATTATAATCATTTATCATTTAATATTTTTGCTTTAATAAAATAACCTATTTATGTACATGTACTTAAATAAAAGTTATTTAATATTTTTGCTTTAATAAAATAACCGATTTATGTACATGTACTTAAATAAAAGTTTTGTACATGAATTAGAATTATAAACTCATATTGTTAAAATCTTTTAATATAAACATTCAAAAACGAAGAGTTTTAACATTAATATATTACTTAAATATGTTAGTTTGGTAATATAATCTGGGACAGAAATGTTGGTTGGCGTTGTTATATGGGACTGAATATTGGCCTGTAAAGAGGGTTTTCAAACAGAGGATGAAAGTAACGGAGATGCCAATGTTGTGGTGGATGTGTGGTAATACTATGATAGTAGATGCTAAGAAACCAGAGTTTAGGGAGACGTTAGGGGTTGCACCTATCTCCATTATGATGCGGGAGAACAGGTTGAGGGCATGTGCAGAGAAAGACACATGACGCCCAGTAAGAAGGATCGATGACATCATAGTGGAGGGCAAGAGAACTCGAGGAAGACCTAGGAGAACGTGGGAGGAACAAATTAAAAGTGACATGTATGAACTCCACCTCTCCAAGTATCTAACCAGGGATAGGGCCATTTGGCGGCGCCTTATCCACGTCATAGATTACTGAACCCGTCCCTTTTACCCCTCGTTCGTCATTGATTTTTCCTTTTTTGTCACTCTTTACCTTTTTCTTTGATCTTACCTTTGTTTTTGTGCGTATGCTTGTTATTCTATCTTTCAACTGCATGTTCTTTCTCTTGAAGACCGTTCTCGAGCCAAGGGACTCTTTGATCGCACTCTCCTCGTTGGGTATGAGCCCGCTATTGTTCTTCCCTCCCCAGACTCTGATTATAGTTTTCTATGAACGTGATATACACTAAGTATGATGATGATGATGATGATGATGGTGATATAATCTGTACGTAAATGATTATACAGTCATTTTAATTCTTTACATCATTTACAATATGATACATTAATATTAGTACAAATTTTAACCTTTAAATTAAATTATATATAATCCAAAAGATTAGTATATCCGAACATTGTATGGGCACATATACTAGTTATCAATAATAACATTAAAGTGTTTATTTATATAGTTTGAATTCCTGATCACTTATAATTTTAAAATGACAAACTAGGAAAATTAGGTAATGATATGGACTCATCTAATTATTTTGAGATGTTGTTACACAAAATAAAAAACTATATATATTAGACATTCACTTTCAAGTTGTACTTAATTTCTTGACCATACTATAAATTCAGTGGAAATTAAAAGCATAGAAATGTATTACTTGTTATTTTTCATTATTGAAATCCAGTAAATTAATTCATTATTCCAAATTAAGGTGGAATACAATGTTTAATAATCAGCTTCGCTTCATGACTATTATTTAAATAAGCTGTGGGATAGTCTTCTAGATGATTATCGTTACTCGATTTGGACATGGAATTTTGCAAACCCAAGGTTGACCACATGTATCGTAAGTTTTCTTGAATTTATAAGAAATAATTTTGACTTTCAGCCCATATAATTGTCAAGGAACCAACTCAACCAAAAGCTTAAGCTGATGGTTGAGGCCCAAGATATGTTATATACTCTAACACGCCCCCTCACACGAGAGCCCTTTGGGTTAGAAGGGTGGATGCAGCACATGCCCTCCTCATACATGGCGCTAAATTTTCCACTTTAAATGAGGGGTGGTTGAGATTCGAACTTGTGACCTCTTGTCACCCTGGCTCTGATACCATGTCAAGGAACCAACTCAACCAAAAGCTTAAGCTGATGGTTGAGGCCCCAAGATATGTTATATACTCTAACAATAATTAATCAAAGTACCAAATTGATAATAGGTGGTGTTAGAGATGTTTACTTAGGTTATTGAGTCGGTTTCGAACAAGAGTCATTCGGTTCAGTCAGATTTCAAATTAGTTAATATTTGGTTGTATGCTGCGACGTGTCTTACTTTGATCAAATTGGTTACTTAAGGGTTGGTCATCTAACAACATTTGTTTCGGACAGGAGTAAGAGCAACTTGTATGTGCTACAAGTTGAAGGTGGTAGCCTAGGCCACAATGTTGACTGCAAGTCACCCAAGAAGGTGAAATTTGATGATGGTAAGGGAATTGGTCTTGACGGGGAGATTGTTGAATGAAGAGCCAATTCTCGCGGTGTCGATGACGACTTCGAGCATCTCGTAGCTCATGCCATGTCTTGCACACTTGAGAGTGATGCGCAGAGTGTTATGAGTTATGGAGTGGTAAAGTTTGGGTCATTTGATCATGTGGTGATTGATGATGAGTTGGAGTGCAATGGGGAAGCCAAGAATCAAAGAAGGAAAGACTTAGGAGCTGGCTCGACCAGCCGAGAACGTGGGGCTCGATCGAGCCAGCAAACAGAAAGGAGACAGTGAGCTGGGAACAGGCACTCGAGCAAACCTGCTCGACCTGACACTAGTGGAAAAAAAGCTATTGGCTGCGGTTTTTAGGAACACGCAACCAATATGAGAAAAAAAATTTGGTAAAAAAAAAAAATTAACAAGGGCTGCGGTTTTTACCTTTAACCGCAGCCCCAATGTATTTCAAAAAGTATAATAAAGAAAGGGCTGCTGTTTTTTATGTGTCCGCAGCCCTTAACCATTCGAAAATATATAAGAAATTTAAAGAAAAAAAATTTAATAAAGGGGCTGCGGTTTTATGGTATGTCCGCAGCCCAAAATGAGTTTCTAAAAAAAAAGCCTAATTATGCGCCGTTTCCATATGATGGGCCGTTTCCATATGCAGCCCAAAATGAGTTTCCTTCAAAAAACCCTAAGTCCTTCAAAAAAAAAGCTCATGATACTTCATCCTTCTAATGCGCCGTTTCTTTCATGATACTTCAAAAAAAAGCTCATGATACTTCATCCTTCAAAAAAAATGAGTTTCCTTCAAAAACCCTAAGTCCTTCAAAAAAAATAGACTCTCTGAGTTTCGAAGATTCTGGGTTTCGTGGATTTCAAACTCCTCTTTCGTTTTTTTCAAGATCTAGAAGATAATTCATGTAAGTTTTTCAATCTTTTTGATGTAAGGATTTCTTGGTTTGAATCGTTTTTTTCAACATTTATACTTCGTTTTTTTCAACATTTATACTTCATCGTTTTTTTATTGATGTTATTGATGTAAGGATTTCAATCTTGAAGATGTTGAAGATGTTGAAGATCTTGAAGATTTTCTCGTTTTTTTTGAAGATCATGTAATTTTTGTAATTTTTTGTAATTTTTGTAATTTTTCTGGGTTTTTTGGGTTTGTAATTTTTGTAATTTATGAAGATCTTGTAATTTTTGTAATTTTTTGTAATTTTTGTAATTTGAAGATTCATTTGTTTTTTTGTAATGTTTTTGATGTTTGATGTTCGTTTTTATTGGGTTTCATGTTCGTTTTTTCTAGGTTTGATGTTCATTTTTTCTGGGTTTGATGTTCTTAATGTTTGATGTATATTTTCAGTTTTTGAGTTTTTTTTTTTTATTTTCTAAAATGACTAAAGGGCTGCGGACATGGGCCAAAACCGCAGCCCTTAAGTGCCTTCATACCACTGCCTAAAATGACTTAACGGCTGCGGTTTTGGCCCATCTCCACAGCCCCTTTTCTTATTTTAGGCTGCGTATTTTGACCGCAGCCCTTAATTATTATTTTGGGCTGCTCCAATAAAGGCTGGGGTCGAAATACGCAGCCCATAAGGGCTAAAAAACCGCAGCAAATGTCAATTTTTCCACTAGTGTGAGCAGCCATCAGGTCCCCATTTGTCGACAACCACTATTTTATTACGAATTCTTTATGGGCTTTAAGCCCTTTCACTAGTGGAAATAAGCTATTGGCTGCGATTTATGCAACACCCCTGAATTTCCGACCCCTTGTACGAAACCAAAACCGTAAAGGACGGGAGGAAATTCGTGTGTTACATAAAAGAAAAGGAAAAGAATTTAAATCAATGTCAAACGGTTAACTTTAAAAAGGTGAGGGGAAATTTTGGCAGCATCTCTGCTAAAACTCGAACATGTGGTAAAGCAATCAGCACAATCAAAGACAGTAAATTAATTTAAGGAGGGTTAGAAATTCAGGGGTGTTACAGTTTATTTGCCATTATAGGTTGCGGTTTTGACTCGCAGCATTAGTAATAGCAGCAGATGACAAAATATTATTGGCTGCGCGGTCATAAAAACCGCAGCCTATAGACCATTTTCAAAACGAAAAAAAGGGATTATTGGCTGCGGTCATTGCAAGAACCGCAACCTTTGAGGGCTTTTTTTTGATTTTTTTATTTTGTTTTATACCTGAAGGAAGATCAGAAAACAATTCAGCACCATTGAAACCAAAACTCAAATCTCATTGCAAGAATTACAATGAACGAAATTACACATACCCATTCAACCAAAACTCAAATCTCATTGCAAGAATCAACTATCAAAAATACTCAACAAATTACAATGAACAAAATAAAATCACAAAAGAAATCTAGATCTGTGAAAATGGGAAACCCAAAGCTAAAATGGACTCCAGAAGAAGAAAAGGCACCCAGAGAAGGCGTAAACAAACATGGCGTCAGTAAAGGGCAAGTCATTCTCAAAGATCCTCAATTCTGCCATATTCTTTGTTCATCTCAAAAATACTCAAATTGTTCATCTCTAACCCATTTCAAATAAAAAATCCATCTCCTTTTGTGACTCAAATTTTTCACTAAGAATCCATTTAGTATTTTTTCTCTTAACCCATTTCAAACTTGAAAATTATTGACCAAGGATTCTTTAACTTGTGCTTGGATTGGGATTTGGATCTTGATTTGGGTCCAGATTTGGAAAGATTTACATTGTGGAAGAAGATTTCTGTGGAAGAAGAAGGAGCTGCGCTTCAGGGATATTTGATGAAAGATTACTGTGGATGATTTGAAGAATCGCATAAGGCGGAAGGTTCACGAAGGGTTATTAGGCATATATATGAAAGGCAGAGGGTTTTAAAAGAAGGGATTAGGGTTAGAATAATATTTTTTTTTATTATTGGCTTCGGGCAAATACAAAAACGCAGCCTTTGAGTAAGTAAATTGTTTTTATTATTGGCTGCGATTTTATAGAAAACCGCAGCCTATAAGCTTTTTTTTGCCTTATTTTTCTTCCCTTATATGCTGCGTTTAATTGGAACCGCAGCTAATGTGTAGCAGCCAATAGCTTTTGTTCCACTAGTATTTTATCCTAGGGTTGTCTAATTAGTTTTAGGGTTATATAAGGGCCTCTAGAACATCATTAGAGTAAAGTGAGTGAAGGTAATACACTAGAAGCAACTAGGGTTTATCCAAGAGAGTTCTTCATTGTATTAGTGATTTTGTGAGAGACCACCATTAAAGGTGAGGTCTTTGCTTTGTGAGTTTATTCTCAAAGCTTGTGTGTGGCTTCCCATTGATGTATGGTTGATATATTAATGATAGTAAGCATTATTTGAGGGGGAGGCATCCTTAGATACCTCATATATTCTTGTGTTGTGTGTAGCCATTGTTGTGCTCTGTTTTTGTGTGTGTTCTTTGCATCATTTTTGCTATTTTTTCTTCACTATTTCCTTAGCCCATTCACAACAACTGGTATCAGAGCTTTAGGTTAGATTTGTGGGTTGCTTTGTGGGTGAAAGTTTGTGTTTTTGGTGTAGAAAGAAGATGGGTGATGGTGCAAAGTTTAACATTCCATTGTTTGATGGAAAGATGGACTTTTTGGTGTAGAGGAGCACCATAGAGGATTTGTTGGTACAACAAGGGATTGATGAGGCTCTTGAGAAAAGTAGGCCCACAACAATGGACAAGGGAAGTGGGTGGCCATGAAGAAGAAGAAGGCGTTGAACACGATTAGGTTTGCTATTGCACCCGAGATCAAGTATAACTACTTGAATGAGACCGACCCCAGTGTGTTGTTGGAGAAGCTTCAAAAGGTATATGCTTCGAAGTCTCTTACCAACAAACTTTTCTTGAGATGGGAGTTGTATCAACTCATGAAGGAGGATGATACAAGTATGCAAGATCACATTAACACATTCAATCAATCGGTGTGCCAATTGTTGAATGTCGATGAGAAGCTTTCCGTTGAGGAGAAGGTACTACTACTCTTGGCTTCACTTCCAAAGAGCTATAAGAATATAGTTCAAACTTTGCTTCTGGTAGGGACTCAATCACTCTTGATCAAGCATTGACGGCGTTGAGAGAGAATGATCGATTCATGGAGAGGCATGAGGGGGATGAGAAGAATGGTGGTAGTGAGGCTTTGTTTGGTGAAGGCTCTAGAGGGAGATCAAATGAGAAAGGGTATCAAGCAAGGGGGAAGTCTCAAGGGAGGAATGACTATAGTAACAAGGAGTGTACTATTGTAAGAAGAAGGGGCACATCCAAATGATGTGCAAAATATGAAAGAAGACCTCAAGAGAATGAAGGACTTAAAGGTTTGGAGAAGAAAAGGTGAGAGTAGCTGGAGTACCGCTCTAGACTTTATGGAGGATGATGAGTTTGATGGTGTGCTTCTTGTTGATGGGGGAGTGACACGTAGTAAGGAATGAGTGATTGACCCCAGTTGCTCAATCCAAATATGTTGTGAAAGAGAGAAATTTGTTAAGCTTAATACTTCTGATGGAGGCCTTGTCACCTTACCCAATGATGAAAGGGTAAAGGTGGAAGGTATTGGTGAGGTTGTGTTTGTGACACATGATGGTGTCAAGAAAATACTAGGTGGTGTGAGATACGTTCGCTTGAGAGGAATCTCATATCACTTGGTAGATTGGATTATAAGGGATGCACTTTCAAGGATACTGGAGGCATGTTGAAAGTCATTAAGGGGAGCATGGTGCTCATGAAGGGAAGAAGTGAGAGCAACTTGTATGTGCTACAAGTTGAAGGTGGTAGACTAGGCCACAATGTTGATTGCAAGTCACCCAAGAAGGTGACATTTGATGATGGTAAGAAAATTAGTCTTGAGGGGGAGATCGTTGAATCAAGAGCCAATTCCCGCGGTGTCGATGACGACTTCGAGCATCTCGTAGCTTATGCCATGTCTTGCACACTTAAGAGTGGTACAGAGAGTGTCAATGAGTTATGGAGTGTTAAAGTTTGGGTAATTTTATCATGTGGTGATTGATGATGAGTTGGAGTGCAATGAGGAAGCCAAGAATCGAAGAAGGGAAGGCTTAAGAGCTGGCTCGACCAGCCGAGCACATTGGGCTCGATCGAGCCAGAAAACAGATGGGAGACAATGAGCTGGGAACAAGCGCTCGACTACTCGAGCAAACCTGCTCGACCCGAGCAGCCATCAGGTCCCCATTTGTCGACAGCCACTATTTTATCACGGGTTCTTTATGGGCTATAAGTTCTTTTATCCTACGGTTGTCTAATTAGTTTTAGGGATATATAAGGGCCTCTAGAGCATCATTAGAGTAAAGTGAGTGAAGCTACACTAGAAGCAACTAGGGTTTATCCAAGAGAGTTCCTCATTGTATATTAGTGATTTTGTGAGAGACCACCATTAAAGGTGAGGCCTTTGCTTTGTGAGTGTGTTCTCAAAGCTTGTGTGTGGCTTCTCATTGATGTATGGTTGATATATTAATGATAGTAAGCATTATTTAAGGGGGAGGTATCCTTAGATACCTTATATATATTCTTGTGTTGTGTGTTGCCATTCTTGTGCTCTGTTTTTGTGTGTTTTCTTTGCATCATTTTTGCTATTGTTTCTTCACTATTTCCTTGGCCCATTTACACCATTAACATATGTTTATTTTTTTAAGTAAAACATTTTAAAATCAATTAGAAAGTTTAATCGATCAAGTCTATGCCCAAATTAATTAATATTGTTGTAGATTGATAATATACCAGTAATTAAATCTATGTTATCGATAATGATTTCGGGTTAAGAACACAGTTTTAGGGGTTTTCAATATTTGTGTTAATTTCCATTAATCAATAAGCTGAATATATATACAAGAATTAATCTAGGGTTACCACTAATCAAGCTATACATATAAGGTAACTACCAAATATACAAATATACTAAATATCTCAAAATATTCTGTCAATATTTTGAGTATATTCTAACACTCCCCCTCAAGTTGAGCCATCGGGTCTTCGATGCCCAACTTGCATAGAACATCCTCAAAGAACTGTGTTCCTACGGCCTTTGTGAGAATATCTGCGAGCTGGTCCTCGGACTTTACATGAGGAAGATTGATGATGTCGTTTTCGAGTTTCTCCTTAATGAAGTGTCTATCAACCTCTACATGCTTAGTCCTGTCATGCTGTACTGGATTCTCTGAAATGTTTATCGCAGCTTGATTATCACAATATAGTCTGCAGCTTTTCTTAGGAGGAAACCCCAGATCTGTCAGTAATTTCCGGAGCCATAAGATCTCTTGAATCCCTTTTGCTACCCCTCTGAACTCTGCCTCTGCACTAGATAGGGCAACCACTTTCTGTTTCTTACTTCTCCATGTCACCAAGTTACCCCCTACAAGAGTGAAGTACCCAGATGTTGACTTTCTGTCACCTCGATCACCTGCCCAGTCTGCATCTGTAAAAGCCATCAAATCCAAGTGACCATTCTTCTTATACAAGACTCCCTTTCCTGGATTACCCTTAAGATACCTCAAAATACGGTAAACAGCATCCATGTGTTGTACTTGAGGTTTGTGCATAAAGCGACTCACTACTCCCACTGCATAAGCGATATCAGGTCGAGTGTGAGCCAAGTAAATCAACTTCCCAACCAGTCTCTGGTACTGTTCTCTATCTGCCAGTTTCCCATCCTCAAGAATCTGCAATCCATGATTCACCATTATCGGAGTCTCGATCGGTTTACAGTCTATCATCCCAGTCTCAGCTAATAAATCAAGGACATACTTCCTTTGAGATATGAAGATCCCTTTGTTTGATCTAAGGACTTCAATCCCCAAGAAGTATTTCAGCATACCCAGATCCTTCATCTCGAACTCCTGAAACAATTTCTTCTTCAGATTTTCTATCTCAATCCTGTCATCACCTGTGATTATCATATCATCAACATATATAATTAAACAGGTTATCTTCCCTTCTCTCTTCCTTAGAAAGAGAGTGTGATCTGAATGACTCTGTCTGTATCCGAACCGCTTCATAGCTGATGTAAATCTCCCAAACCATGCCCTAGGAGACTGCTTCAGCCCATACAAAGCTTTCCTCAATCTACACCCTTCTCCATCTCGAAACTCGGCTCTAAAACCTGGTGGGGCCTCCATATAGACTTCCTCCTGTAGCTCTCCATGAAGAAAGGCATTCTTCACATCAAATTGATGAAGAGGCCAATCTCGATTTGCTGCTATACTGAATAAAACTCGAATGGTATCGAGTTTAGCTACCGGTGAGAAAGTCTCTGCATAATCAATCCCATATGTCTGAGTGTACCCCTTCGCCACAAGTCGAGCTTTGTAACGCTCAATAGAACCATCTGCTCTATACTTGATTGTGAAGACCCATTTACATCCAACTGCTCTCTTCTTACTCGGCAGTTTACAGACCTCCCAAGTACCATTCTTCTTCAGAGCCTTTATCTCTTCGTCCATCGCTTTCCTCCAGTGATCTATACCAAGAGCTTCTTCAACTGTTGCTGGTACAGTATTACTATATAAGGCTGCCTTAAACGCCAATGCACTTTGTGACAAGTTCCTCTTATCCGATCTTTCCACCGGATATCTCGAACGAACAGCCTCATATTCTGGATCATATCTCCTGGGAGGAACACCTCTCGTAGCCCGAGGAGGAAGAGTGTATGACTTCTCCCCCTGGCTAGTACAATCAGGAGAGGTGGAGACGGGTTCCTCTGTATTCTCTGCATTCTCAGTTTCAATCACACCAGTACCAACAGTATCAACACAAGTTTCAATATTATCAACAATATCAAGATCACTAACCTGATGATCAGACAGAACTGGAGGAACGGATAAATCTGGAGATGACTGAACTACTGGAGATGAAGTCTCAGCGACAGTGCCTGATGGTTCGTTTGAGTCAGAATCGTAAAGAACTGGACTAATCAACCAGCTGAGATCGTCACTAGATACCCTCTCCCCCTGACATCGAGGATGGTAATAGTAGTCACTCTCCAAGAACTCACAATCCATAGTAATGTGCACCCGTTTAGTCTGAGGGTCATAACATCTATACCCCTTCTGCCCTCCTCCATACCCCACAAAGACACATTTCCCTGCTCTAGGCTCAAACTTACTCCGCAGACGTTTGGGATGATGAATAAACACCGTACAACCAAAGATTTTAGGTGGTAGAGAATGAGATGATGGAAGAGTGGAAAAGGTCTTAAGGGTGTCGATGGGTGTGTTGTAGGATAGGCTCTTTGTGGGTAATCGGTTTGTGAGGTAGTTTGCAGTTCAATAGCTTCAGGCCAAAGATAGGTGGGAACATGTGATTCAAGCATGATTGAACGGGTTATTTCAAGTAAGGTCCGGTTTTTTCGTTCTGCGACTCCGTTCTGCTGTGGAGTGTCAGGACATGTGGTTTGATGAACAAGGCCTTTAGAGGTGAAAAAATGATGCATGTCAGAATTAACATATTCTCTACCATTATCAGATCGAAGAATGCGGGGTTTGGCTTGGAATTGGGTGCATATCATATTATAAAATTCAACGAACACCTTAAACACCTCAGATTTATGCCTCAAAAAATAAATCCAACTCATCCTAGTGCAATCATCAATAAAAGTAACATAATATGAATAACCATTAATGCCAACAACAGGTGCAGGACCCCACACATCAGAATGAATAAGTAAGAATGGCACATCAGTTTTATTCATACTACTACGATATGAGTGTTTATGACTCTTAGCAACGATGCAAGTTTCACACTTAAAGCTAGTTTTATTCTTCACTAAATTAGGAAAAAGTTTTTCTAAATACCCCACGGACGGGTGTCCAAGTCTACGATGCCATGTCCATAATTGTTCCTCCGCTGACCCATGAACCAAAACTGCACTGCCTTTTTGATTCTCCTCCTCCAAGTAGTATAGACCACCTCTTTCAGTACCACGCCCAATAGTTTGTCCTGTCTGAGCATCCTGCACGATACAATAACCAGGTTTCATAAGAACAGTGCAATTGAGATCTTTCGTAAGCTGACTGACAGATAACAGTTTATGAGACAAATCAGGTACAAATAAACAATTCTTTAAAGTGAGTCGACTATTAAAACAAATAGCTCCAGCTCCTTCCACTTTAATTTCATCTCCATTTGCAGTTTTAATTATATTTTTTAACGACCTTGTACTGTCAACAAAATCATTAGGGTCGTAGGACATAGTGTCCGTGGCCCCGCAATCAAAAATCCAACCACCTCGAAAAATATTTAAGGCCGTGCCATGTGAGTTTTGTGGATGATTAAAAAAAGAATGACATATGGGACCCTCTTGTTTTTCATTAAAGGGCCGGCCCACATGACCTTTACTTGCAAACCCTACAAAACCCTTTGATGTGCCGTTTTGGAATGTAAGAGAGAGATTCTTTCTCTCTTTTGTACTGCCACCATCAAATAAGCAACTTGCAGAAATGAATTTAGAGTTAACACACAATTTTGCTTCGTATAAAGGATTCCTTCTATCGGTTTCCATGGCTGCCCCTTGTTCCTTTTCTGAGATGGGTTTCTTTTCTGTGATGTTCTCTCCTCTGAGATCGACATTAATGGCGTGTTTGGCTGCCATTTTTGTCCGTGCTTCTCTCTCCTGAGTGCTCGGTTTCTCCCTCCTTTCCAGTCTACTGTGGAAGACGTCAGTTGGGCTGGTCATGCCGCCGGTTCCTGTTGTCGGAATCCTGGTGGCGACCGGCCATTGATGTTTACCGGGTATTGATTTTTGATTAGGTTTAATTTGGGAATCGGTTTTCATTTTCTCTGATTTTTCGGTTAACAAGGTAAGGTTCCTGGTAGATGATGAAACAGCAAAAACGATTCAGAATCGTTGCTGCTCTGATACCATGATTTCGGGTTAAGAACACAGTTTTAGGGGTTTTCAATATTTGTGTTAATTTCCATTAATCAATAAGCTGAATATATATACAAGAATTAATCTAGGGTTACCACTAATCAAGCTATACATATAAGGTAACTACCAAATATACAAATATACTAAATATCTCAAAATATTCTGTCAATATTTTGAGTATATTCTAACAGATAATATTAGAATTGATGGTTTTAATAATGGTGCCTCATTTATTTCTTGTAAATTCTCCATATAGCCGATCAAATACAACATTGGAGGACACATAATTTAAGGTATAGGTTTCAGATAGTTGTAATCTTATGTTAGTTACACTCAGGTCGGATTGATTAGTTACGGTTCGGTTGAAAGGAATATAAACTATATTATCTACTAATATGGACTTGTAATTATATTTATAAATAATATTGAATATTCTATACTTGATTTAGTTGAGTGAATGAAACTAATTTAAAAAATTGATTAGACTAGGATAGATGTATATACCTTTTGACTTATTTAATAACATTGAAACTTTTAACTAACTATATGAAACTATTACATTATCTATTAATCCATTATACACTGAATTATAGTTATAAATTATTAAAAATAGGGTCATCTGAAATTATTAATTGATTCAATGTTATATGTAACTGTATATGATGAAATTGAAAAATTATACATAAACTTTGTCAATATAACGA
This sequence comes from Amaranthus palmeri, assembly GCA_019776075.1. Lineage (NCBI taxonomy): Eukaryota > Viridiplantae > Streptophyta > Magnoliopsida > Caryophyllales > Amaranthaceae > Amaranthus > Amaranthus palmeri. The sequence goes on from JAAKBH010000898.1 coordinate 34,501, forward strand.
CAACAAAAGCAATAACAAAATCGTAAAAAGAGAAAGCATAATCACAAAATAAATTTTCTCACATCACTTAGGATTAAAATCGTATAATGTTAAACTCAAAAAAAAAAAAAAAAATCGTATAATGTTATTACCTTATAAAAGAAAACGGGAGAAAAGCAAAATAACAAAAAAATGTTGTACTCCTACATTGCTTGAAAAACAAATCGTAAGTCTATAGTTTCTTATAATAGACACAAGGAATACTGTCCGTCATTTCTTTGAGAATGATATATAATCAATTGATTGAGAAGAGCTAGCAAAATAAATTGTGTTCCAAATTGTTTGAGAAAAATGTGAAAGTTTAATGCTCCCTTAAAATCATCATCTTCATTCGGGTCGTCATGTTGATTTCGGGTGAGGTGGTTTGGGTCGGTTCAAAATCGGGTTTTGTGTTCACATTAGTTTTTACATAATTCTAGATCCATTTTTAAGTCGGGTCAAATTGGGTTCGGTTATAAAGTCGGGTGTCTATCGGGTCATCGGGTCTGTTTTGAACACCTCTAATCAACCCAATATCCCGCTCGAAAACAGGGTCTGGGTGAGGGAATGTGATTGATAATCAATACCCGTATCCCCTTAAAATAAATATTATAAAGATCAAAAAAAACAAATTTTATCTTTTTTTATAAGAAATCTCTTTTTAAAAAAAGGAAGAAGTGCTGACAATATAAATTTTGTATTATGCACTTCAACATGTTACTAAGAGATAAAAATTAAATTTTGTAACGTACTTATGTTGATTTATAGTTGATGTCAATTTTATGGGGAATCTATTAAATTTATTAATAAATTTATACATTGTTAATTTATTGACAAAATTACAAATTTGTTGAAATTAATTATTCAATAAAAATAAATTGATGAACTTAAAACTAACCATAAAATTGTTGGAGTATCGGCTTGTTTTCAATAAAAAATTGGTTCAAATTTACAACAATTTGGTTAAAAATCGTGTTGGATTTCGGGTTAAGTTGATTTAACTGGATTGAATTTTGAGTTCGTGTATAATTAATTCAAGTCGGATATGAGTTGTTTGGTCACTATTATGTTCGAGTAATCTTAGTTAATAGTTTATATATCGGATACAAAAATCGATTGCAGTTTAGATTTATTTATTTAATTATTTTTTTCGGTTACCTATTGTTTTAGGTTCAACATCGATTCGGTATATCTAAATGATGTGCAAATTTTATTTAACCGCAAGCGCACGGTGTACGTGTAGTCGCGGGTCGAACACAAGGAAGCTAGGATAAGAAACTTGATAATTTCGATTGATTATATTGCTTAGGGACAAAAAGGATTGATTGGTTGTGAACTAACAACTACAAATGCGATAATTAAAATGTGTTTAAACTATATGATGATGAAATCCAGGGTGTCGGGAATCCCCTAAAGTCTTGTATGATCCAATTCTCAATAGTGTCTATGAAATGTCGGATTAATTATGTGATTAAACATGATCTTGTTAATCTCAAACTCTCGCTCTGTTGATTAACTATTAGATTTAGACCCTATTAATTCAATTCTCACGCGTTAACTTTATTGAACGAATTAATAAGAATTTAACTAAAGTTTACCCTAAAGCAAAGGCGATCCCAATCTCACACGCTAGTTCTATTGAATGGTTCGACAAAGCATATTTAATTTAGAGTTAATTGGCACAATTTAATCACATTAATCCATAGTTTCATAGACACATCCAAGAATCAATTCATGCTCAACTAATAGGTTCAAACCCTAACCCTAGAAAATGGATCTACTCACTAATCATGGTGAATGCAATTAAAATAAACCCTAAGACAATATTAGACATGACTAACAATAAATTAAATGACAAAGTAAGAAAATCAATGATTAAAAACCAAATGAAACCACAAATAATTCAAATAACAACAATGAAGAACAAACTACTTTTAAGGAATAACAATTTCTAAGAAAATAATTAAAGTTTGACAAAGGAAGATTAACCTAATACAAAATTGATAAAGAGAGATTAAAATACTAATAAGAAAGACAAGAAATTAAAAGCTTACAAGGAATAAAAATGGTCTCTAATGGTGAAAGATTAAGGAAGAAGGAGGAAGGAGGAAGAAGAAGAAGGTTTCAATCTCCCTCCCTCTCAAGGAGGCTTAGGAGGCTCTCTAATATGTTTCTAATTACCTACTAATAAACCCTAAGTTAATTGAAAATAATATAAAAGAAAATAAATCATAATTAAGGTACCTAAAACAGAATGCACGGAAAAAAAAACAGAAGAAAAAGCCGACTCGGCGGCCACTTCCAGGCCCCGGTAGCCGAGTCGGCGATTTGGGCTGACAGCTTCAGCAAACTTCAAACGTTCGCCATTTCTTGCTCGGTTGTCGGAATCGGACGTATAATATACCGTTGGAAAGCTCTTGAAGTCTACTTTTGCATTATCAACACGTTGCATCAATGTGATGTTTCTATCAAAAGTTATGTCCAAAAGAGTAGACATGTATCAAGTTTCACCTCAAAACTTTTGCATTATCAACACGTTTCTACTCTTTTGCTCTTTTACTCTTCATGGCTTGACAAAATTGATAGCTTGATACGTTCCTTGAGCGATGTATACATGATTATCACCAAAAACCCACAAAATGACTCAAAAGCGCATAATTCACCCAACTTCCTATAATTTGACCACGAGATTCCAAAGTAGAGTGAAACCGAACGAAATGACCCTAAATCGCCTTCAAAACACCGCAAAGGAGCATAAAAATATAAGCGATTAGTGCAAATAATTGCACTTATCACTAAAACAATAATATATTTTCGGGTTTGGTAAATTTTATTTTGGTTCCAGTACTGATTCCATGTCGAGTCACATTTGAGCAAATGTAGGTGGAGAAGTCCGCTAAGTCTTACATCTCTAATCCTAAATGATGATACCAACAGATCAGGTATTCATTTGGCTCATCGATTAGGTTGATTTCAAGTTAGATGTTTCAGGTCGGTTTAAAATTAGGTCATGTGTGCATATTAATCTTTACTTAATTGAAATTTTATTAGAAATCGGTCATATTATATTTAATTTATAAGTTTAGTTGAATCTCGAATCGTGGAATTTATTTTGAAGGGTTATGGATAAGAATAAGTTTAGTAAGCGTTATTTGAGGGGGAGGTATCCTTAGATACCTTATATATTCTTGCGTGGTGTGTTGCCATTGTTGTGCTATGTTTTAGTGTGTTTTCTTTGCATCATTTTTGCTATTGTTTCTTCACTATTTCCTTGGCCCATTCACAACATAAACATATGTTTATTTTTTAAGTAAAACATTTTATAATCAATTAGAAAGTTTAATCGAACAAGTCTATGCCCAAATTAATTAATATTGTTGTGGATTGATAATATACCAGTAATTAAATCTAAGTTATCGATAATATTAAAATTGATGGTTTTGATAATGGTGCCTCATTTATTTCTTGTAAATTCTCCATATAGCCAATCCAATTCAACATTGGATGACACATAATCTAAGGTATAGCCGTATAGGTTTCAGATAGTTTGTAATCTTATGTTAGTTACACTCAGGTCGGATTGATTAGTTACGGTTCGGTTGAAAAAAAATATAAACTATATTATCTACTAATATGTACTTGTAATTATATTTATAAATAATATTGAATATTCTATACTTTGATTTAGTTGAGTGAATGAAACTAATTTAAAAAATTGATTAGACTAGGATAGATGTAAATAGCTCTTGACTTATTTAATAATATTGAAACTTTTAACTAATTATGAAACTATTGCATTATCTATTAATCCATTATACAGTGAATTCTAATTATAAATTATTAAAAATAGGGTCATTTGAAACAAATAATTGATTCAATGTTATATGTAGCTGTATGTGATGAAATTGAAAAATTATACATAAACTTTGTTAATATAACGACAACAAAAGCAATAACAAAATCGTATAAAGAGAAAGCATAATCACAAAATAAATTTTCTCACATCACTTAGGATTAAAATCGTATAATGTTACCTTATAAAAGAAAACAGGAGAAATATAAATAGGGAATGTGAGTGATAATCATTACCCGTATTCCCTTAAAATAAATATTATAAAGATAAAAAAAAACAAATTTTATCTTTTTTTATAGGAAATCTCTTTTTAAAAAAAAGGAAGAGCTGACAATATAAATTTTGTATTATGCACTTCGACATGTTACTAAGAGATAAGAATTAAATTTTGTAATGTATTTATATTGATTTATAGTTGATGTTAATTTTATGGGGAATCTATTAAATTTATTGATAAAATTATACATTGTTAATTTATTGACAAAATTATAAATTTGTTGAAATTATTCAATAAAAATAATTTGATATATGAACTAAGAACTAACCATAAAATTGTTGGAGTATCGACTTGTTTTCAATTAAGAATTGGTTCGAATTTACAACAATTTGGTTAAAAATCGTTTTGGATTTCGGGTTAAGTTGATTTAACCGGAGTGAATTTGAGTTCGTGTATAATTAATTCAAGTCGGATATGAGTTGGTCTGGTCACTATTATGTTCGGGTAATCTCAGTTAATAGTTATATACCGGATACAAAAATCGATTGCAGTTCAGATTTATTTACTTTTTTTTTCGGTTACCTATATATTGTTTTAGGTGCAACATCGATTCGGTATATCTAAACAATAATATATTTTCGGGTTTGGTAAATTTTATTTTGGTTCCAGTTCTGATTCCATGTCGAGTCACATTTAAGCAAATGTAGGTGGAGAAGTCCGCTAAGTCTTACATCTCTAGTCCTAAATGAAGATACCAATAGATCAGGTATTCATTTGGCTCGTCAATTAGGTTGTTTTCAAGTTAGATGTTTCAGGTCGTTTTAAATTAGGTCATGTGTGCATATTAATCTTTAATTTATAAGGTTAGTTGAATCTCGAATCGTGGAATTTATTTTGAAGGCGTGTTATGGATAAGAATAAGTTAAAATGTATTATGTCATTTAACGCCATGTTTTCTAGACATGTGTTTGCTTAGTATGTGGGTGGAATCTTTGCCCTTTTTCGTGCTGAATATGTGTGCACCACTTAATTAATTCAAACAAATTAAATTGGGACTATTTATTTCTTCTCACATCTTGAGGATGGATTTAGCTGTAAGCTGAGTGGATGACCTATCATTTTCTACGTAAGCTAGGGTTTTTTAAGTGATGTCATCTTATTACTATTCTATTTTTTATAATATCTTTTCACTCAATTGGTTACCTTTTTTGTTATGTGAGAAATTTAATATTGATAAAAATTAGCCACTAGCCTTTTCTTTTAGTAATATAATTCCTTCTACTTTACTTCTCTTCTATAATTTTTTTTGAATATAAAATATAATCATATATCATACAATATTATAAAAGAACTGTAAAATTCCACATGATGAGTTACAGAGTCTTTGCATTCATTATGATTTTAAGTATTAAAGCTAATTTTTCAAAAAGATTTTATTAGATATAATCATACAAATATACAATATTTATAAAAGAATAAAAAAAATTGCAAAGGACGATTTTACATAATCTTACCAACTGAAATCATTCTTACCGTTAAAATGTGATTGTGGGATAATCAAATCATTTTCAGTACAATATGCAATTGTATCTTTCTTAAAAAATTTATTTCACTACAAAAAAAGTTGCATATACCCACACTTATTTACCCACGCTTAATTAAGTGTGGTAAGACATTTGCATTTAGCCACGCTTATTAAGTGTGGGAATATAAATTTATAGGTATTTCTATACTAGCAAACTTTTTACAATGCACGAGTTTGTATACTAGTTTCAAATAATAGTCATTGAAAATATTTTTAAACATTGGACGATTATATAATAGACGATAATATCATTTAATATAACACAAAATATTAATTTATCACCAACACGACCATTTATACTAGTTTCAAATAATAGTCATTATTTTTTAATTTTGATATTGTTGGAATAATAATATTTTATTATCAAAAATATTATTAATGATCGTCTTGGGAGCTTTTAATTAGATTTATCTTAATAAGTCAAATAATTTTCTTTCAATTAATCATAGAAAGTACTAATTTCCTTATATATTCTTTTATTATCATTACTTCAAAAATAATATTTTTCAATTAAAAGTTCATTTATCCATACATACGTGTATGTTGTACATTTGCTTGACTAAATATAGAATTAATGTGGATTTCGAAAATCTCAATTATATCTTTAACTTTTCTATTTGCCTGGAAGAAGACACAATGAAACAAAGATCAGTACACATTATAATCCTTTCGGTAGCTACAATTGTACTATACTAAAATAAAGTTTTGTACTATATACATTCGTTATGTTAATTAATACTTGTATATGAAAATTTAAAGGAATCTTGATAGAAAAATCTCTTGAAAAATTTAATAGTCAAACTTGTTCTAAATATAATTATTTTATTTTTTTACAAATTTATTCCAATGCATTATCATAACGGTCCGCTTGATAATCAGCATTGATTATATTAACGGTAATGGTAATGAAAAATTGGTGTAGTTAATTTGGTGGGATGTTTCTTGTCAAGTTTAGTTGTCATGCTTATTTTCCTTCAACAATTAATCTTTTTTTACTTCATAAAATTTATTCTAATGCATTAGCATTTGAAAATGTGGTATTAGTTAGGTGGTAATCACTACAAAAAATGTTGTTTCCTCCCACGCTTAAAAATGCTATTGCCCACGCTTATATGTGAGGCTAAATTAATTCCCCACGCTTAAATAAGTGTGGGGAAAAATTCTGTGGGGAAATTTTGCCCACGCTTATTAAGCGTGGGGAGATGCACATTCAGCCACGCTTATAAGCGTGGGTAATTGCATTTCTAGCCTCAATTATAAGCGTGGGCAAATAAGTGAATTTCCAATGATTTATATAAAATGTTTGTTTCACGCCCACGTCACTGCCACGTGGATCCCACTTGGCGCCACACGCACATGCATCCTTCCACGCGTGCCAACTCCAATTCACAAACAATCCATGCGCGCCCAGCAGGTTTCGAACTTGAGACCTCAAGTTCCACAGCACATCACTCTTACCACCAGACCAAGTGACGAGTAGTGATTTGTTTTGCAAGGCTATTGTATTTATTAGTTAATGACTCGTACCTTGATTCTTTAGTTGCATAATAATAGTCGTTAATCTGTATTATTATTATTAATATTATTTTATATTATTATTATTATTATTTTTTTATTGTTATTATTATTATTTTTATTATTATTATTGTTATTATTATTATAACCCGTTTTAGTATATCATTAATATAATATAGTATTAGTCGTACGTATTAGTGTTTCATTGGTACAATATTAGTTGTATAAGTATATAACTACTCGTATTAGTAGATTATTAGTACTTTATTAGTTATTTAGCTGTATTAGTTATTATTAGTTATATTAGTGCATTATTAGTACTTTATTAGTTATTTAGTCGTATTAAATATTATTATTAGTCGTATTAGTATATTATTACTATTATTATAATAATATATTAATAATGCAAATTAAACTTTTCGAGTACCGACAAATTAAACTAGTAAGACAAAAAATAAATTAATAATGCAAAACTATTAGTCTAAAACAAAATTTTAATAAAATAACAATATATGTTGTTAGCTTGAATTGAACAAGGGACCTTTGGTTTGCAATTTAGTCGCAATTTAGTCAGAATTTCCGACTAACATGGTTTAGTCGGAAAAGTAGTCGGAAATTCCGACTAAAAGTGGGTAGTCGGTGGGTTTTGGTCGCAACTTTGCAAATTTTTTGTAGTGATTTTTGTACAGAGGGTGCGAAATGGCGGATTTTAAGGCAAAAATGGAATGGAGTTTTGCAAGGAAAGAGAGGCGATGAAGATGAAACGAATTTTCATGGTTTCTGAATTTTGATTATTTTTCTTAATTAAATTAATAAGTTTTGTCCCGCCTAAATCAGTAAATAACATTTGAGTTTTTATTTTTTTAATTAGGCTAATGCCCACGCTTTTAAGTGAGGGTAATAATGCATATAGCCACTCTTATAAGTGTGGGTAATTTATAACCAAAATTTCATACAGCATGCATTTTCCCACTCTTATAAATGAGGTTAATATTCCCACACTTAATAAGCGTGGCTAAATGCAAATGTCTTACCACACTTAATTAAGCGTGGGTAAATAAGTGTGGGTATATGCAACTTTTTTTGTAGTGAATGAAAAATTGTGGAAAAAATTTTATGATCAAAGTTATATTAATTACCACGGAAACAACATGATACATATTATAAAAATTTATACTACAAATCATTCTCGGTACCTGTCGATAAACGAGCTGGTCGTGAGATGTGATTAAATTAGGTGATAATGGAAAAACTAAAATAAAAAATTGTACGATCAAAATATTATCAATATATATATGAAAATGACGTGATACATTTCATGAAAAGTTACGTAACAAATCATTCTTATTACCAATATTTAGTACCAACAATCAAACTGTATCAAGACATAATTATATAATTATTATTACCAACTTTATCATACTCCTATAAAGAAATTTAGGAGCAACAAACGCGGTAATGGATTTGAATTCTCTGACAATAACAGTGCATAATTAATCACTCATAACTATGATTAATTATTTGATTATTCAACACAAACCTCACTTTCACATCTATATTGACCTTGTCTTTATGCTAAGACCTTGTTATTATACAGAACATTATGGAAAATGAAATTTAGAGTCTAAACTCAACGACCAAAAGCTACATTAACTTAAGGTAAGAATATTCTTCATCTTTCTTTCTTCAATTTTTTCATATATTTTTGTTTAACATACTTGTTATGTATATTATGAGATTCGATCTCAGAATCTCGTCATTTAAGAGGGAAAAAATGTAGTATTTGGGAATAAGTATTTTATTTCTAATTATGGATTTCAATTATGAAATTATGAATTAAAAATTTGAGAATGACAAGGTTTGGGTACTCTTTTTCAAATTCTCAACTTTAACTACTCTGAAAACAAATTCAAATTTGAAAATTTTGATTTGCTAAACAATAAATTTGAGCCAATTTCAAATTTCCAAATGAAATCATGGTTTTTAAACATGACATTAAGGAATTAACTCAGCTAAAAGTTTAAACTGATGGTTGAGACCTCAAGATATGATATATACTCTAATAAAAGGCTACCTTGAATTCATGTAGAACAATGCCCAATTGGGTGACTTGCTTATTACTAGCCCTCAACCTTAAGGTTTTGAAGTTTTCATCTTCAACTTGTACCTATTTTAATTTATAGTCTTTCACTTGCAACTTGTATACAACTTGTATAGTTGACTTTTTTTGTCTTATTATTTTTATTTAATTTGTTCCATAGATCTTTTTTTGACAAGTTGTTATATATGGTATCTATTGATTTATGTGTATGTGATATATAGGGCTTATTTGGGAAAGATAAAGATACTAATAGAATATGGAGAATACTATGAATGATATGAATTTCAAGGGTTTGGTGAATGAGCTTGTTGAAGGGAGAGATCTAACTAAGGAGCTTCTTCAATTGAATCTTTGTAATGATTCACACTTCTCTTCTAATGAAGCATATGGGTTAATGGCTAACAAAATACTAGCCAAATTCGAAAAGTCATTACAGATCTTGGAATATGATCCAACAAGTCAGTTTAAGTTTCATCGAGTTACAACTGAAAAAACTGATTCGCCAAATTCTTTCAGTGGAAGTCCAAAAAGTCTAGATTCTGATGGAGGTTTCAGAGATGAATCTAAAAAGAGGTACATATAATTTGTGATTATCGTAAATTTAAAAGTATCTTCGGGTATAGATCTGTTTCTAAAATGATATTTAAATAAATTTTACTAATTTTCGTTTTAGATCAACTAATTTCTTAGAGTCTAGAGATAATCTTTTGTACATTTAAGATACTTTTACATATAATTTGTGATTTTTTTGTGTACACATTGAGAGCTTTTGCAAGGCTCAATTAAGTTAACATTTAGCTTAATGAATAAATATTTTGAATTATTTACAGAAGGATTTCTCCTCGAGTAATACACAGAGTAGAAGGTTCTCCTAGCAGTGGGCTTGAATCACCAAAGGAAGATGGTTACAACTGGCGAAAGTACGGACAAAAGGACATTCTTGGAGCTAACTTTCCAAGGTAATTCAAGAACTAGAATTATAATACTTCTACAATTATATCCTAGTTGGACTTTTTCGGAAAAATATCGTTATGATGAGTTAAAAACAACGTTAAATATATTTTTCGGTCTACGTGTTAAAAAATAGGCGAATTAATTCTTATTTCGACCGGATTTACAAATGAGTTACTCTATAAGAATAATCGCGATGTACGTTTTTTGAAAAAATATCGTTATGAAGGGTTTTACGACGTTAAAGTGCAAAAACACAAAGGAACCATTGGTAACTAGGAGAGTCAAAGGTGATCAGGGATGATCAAGGAAAGTCAAAGGTAATTACTAATGGTCAACGGTGACTACTGATGGTCAACGGACTTATAGCTAGTCAAGGGTCATTTGAGTTGGTCAATAGTCACTTGACTTGAGTTATGTAGAGTTTTATACTTTGGTCTGTAATTTGCAAAAAATAAAGTTTAAGGTTGTGATCACACAAGCCGTAAACTCTTGAAGGGTGTAATTCGCAATAAATAAAGTTTAAGGTTGTGATCACACAAGTGTAAACTCTTGAAGGGTGTAATTCGCAAATTAATCCACTACAACAAATTTAACTTTTTGTGTCAGTGAATTTAGTGGCATTAAAAAAATGCCACTAATTCATATTTTAGTGTAATAATTATTGATTTTTATTTTAAGTACCATTATAAATTGATTTAGCGATATTTGATTTGGTTTTCAGTGGCGCATGTAACTGTCACTATAGTGTATAGTGGCATTTGGGAGAAATGTCACTAAATCATACATCGCAAAAAGCGTTAGTGTGACTTTTTATTATGCTGCTAAAAGTCTAATAAATGTCATTGAATCTTTTATATACACTATAAGAAATTTGAAATAGCGATATTTAAATTAAATGTATCTAAATATATCCCACTAAAAGCAAAATAATTACTCCATATGTTTTAATTGCTTATAAAATAGGGTGATCATTTATAAATTATAATCCTATGTCTCTTGAAATAGTACTCTCTTTTAAAAGTGTAAATATTAATTTGTAGTTGCAAAATAAAACAAAATACAAATAGATAAAAAAACGTGAAAGAAAGAATTTGTAAATATGATTAAAATGAAAGAAAATGCAAAATAAATAAATGTGAAAAACGTAAATTAAAATATGATGCATCTCCATAGAGACATAGGGGTAATTTATTTGCTTAAATGAGGAAAGTCCTACTTAATTAGTTGATGTACATAATCACGAACATCTTTAAATACTTACAATAATCATTGTTAATTATCATCTAATTATTACTACATAAATTTATTACAACAAAATTAACCTTTTGCAACATTAGATTTAATGGCATTAAATAAATTTCACTGATTTATATTTTTAGTGTAATAACTATTAGTTTTTATTTTAAGTTCAACTATAAAGTGATTTAGTGACACTTTATTTGGTTTTTAGTGGCATATGTATTTATTACTATAGGCTATTGTGATTTTAATTTTCTTTTAGATTTTTCTTCTATTCTTCTACACCTTATCTAAACCTATTATCCTTTTCCAAAAACTTATTTGAACTTAAAAATATTTTTTTTGAATTTATTAACTTTATCTTAACTTATACATTCTTCAAATTTGAATTTATTAGCCCTAATATAATTTTTTTTGGGAGTAATAGAGAAACGGATGAATAATACTTTGAATTTCTCATTGCTATGATAATATAACATGAATGTTTTGTGAACATAAAAAGAAAATAACTAATGAGCAATTAGACATAAAATTGGGTATTTAATCTCATAATTATTCCTCGAACTTAAGCAATAACAAGCAACTTACTACTATGACATAATTTAGAAGGATTTGTTGTCTTCTCATAACAAATTTTATTGTAAATTATTTAATTGTAAAATTAACTGTGTAAATAAAAAATAAATATATATAACTTTTAAGTCAAAATCCATTCTATAATCCATATATCTTTGCGGATGTTCATCTTACAAGTGATAGAAAAAAAACTTATACTAGCAGCTTAACATATAAATTAAGAGGAGAAAACCACTAAATTAGGTTCAAGTTCACTCATTTTTAAGCATATATCAATTCATAATTTTTTATAGGAATATTAATTATCATGTTAAACCGTCACAACAAATCTATTATATTAATTATCATATTCCAACGGGTTTCTTATTATCTGTTTGTATTTAATTCTATTCAAAATAAAATATCACAAATTCTTGTATGAGACGGTCTCACCGTGAGACATGTCTAATACTTGGGTTAAATAGCCCAATGATAGAAACTTTTAGCTTGAGGTCTTCTTGTTTTGAGGGCGTCTCACCGTGAGACGGTCTCATACAAGACGGGCTGATAAAATATTTTCCTATACTTCATGATTTCCACAAACTACTTACGTACGTATGCACTAAAGCTACTTGACTAATCCTTTGAGCTAACACACAAATTTAAGTTAATTATTTAATTGTTTTAATTAACTAGCTTATTATTTCTTTTTTTTTTGAAATGACTAGCTTATTATTTCAATACTGAATAGAACAAGTCAAAATCAACTACTATTAGCAACTACCTAGTTAGACTAGTGGTAAGGAAAACAAATCTCCACCCACTAGTTCCTAGGATCAAACATTGCTATCAACAAAATCAACTACTATTTTAAATGGCTATAAATGAATTGATTGAAACAAATGTACGCAGTGGCGGATCTAGAATTTGAGGGATACAGTTGCACAACTTTGTTATAGCGTAAAATAAAAAATTGCAGGACTTGGAATGAGAATTCTTATTCCTGAATTATGTTCAAGAAAAATAATATCATTTTTACTTGTAGTGTGAATTTTAGTGAGACTCGTTGGTTCATAAACTGGCATAGAAGTTGATGCTTGATTTGTGGTGTGTCATTGAGTTTATAATAGTGGAGTTTTTATTCGTTTCATCTTTAAAATATAACGATTAACAAAAACATTTTATCGCTCCAATGTCATTAAGTGATTCTTACCTATAGGGTGGGGTTTAAAATGTTAGATGTACGCAATCTTACCCTTATTAGTTATAAAACTAATAAAAACGTTGTTCTAATTGACTATTGTTAGCAAACATGTGTGAAACTTCACATAAATTAAATATGAAGTGCGCTTGAAATAAAAAGTCATTTACTATATATGTCTATTATAATCCAAAACATTTTAGATCTTTTGCTCTATTCGAAATATATCTATTATGAATATAAACTGATCCTTCAAAATTAAAACCCATAAATTATATTATGAAGTCTAATTCATTTTTTCCAAAATCTCTAAATTCTCACCTATTTAATTTAAACCTTAATTCACAACAATTTCGACTTTAGAAATTTAATAAAAGGACCTTTTCGAGATCCCACACAAAGCAAGGTTCGAGTAGGAGTTTTTCTTTTTTTTAAAAGATGCGGACAAATCATACCCGTACCCCCAAAGAGGTGTCCCGAAAGCAGGAAAGGACTTTAGAAATTTAATCTTTTATGAAATAAGCCATTATATTACAATGATTTTAAATATTTAGAGATAAAAGGAAAAGACATTAACTAAGCATACCTTTCATGTTTCAAAACATATTGTTAGCAGGTGGATTTTTTGGAAAATTAAAAATTGCTTTTATTAGATAATAGTAACATGTTGTTTAAGTTAAAGATTATAAACATTAATTAGTTTCAAACAATCAAGATTAGCTAAATGGTAAGAAATGGGTATACTTGGATTGAGAGGTTTTGGGTTCAAAACCTATGTAACTGATACTTGTTTGATTTTTTTAATGGTGGATGGGGTTGCATATGCAACCCCTCGCTTAATGCTAGGTCCGCCCATGAATGTACGTTTGGCTTACAATAATACATTTCTTTCACCTTATAATTTTTGTTGCTTTCACCTTATCTATGTCACATACAAATGTTTGGATCTGTTAGAGAACATAATATATTACTTGATTTTGACCTTAATTTTAAATTTTTGATTGAATTAGTTTTTTTTTTTTTTTTTTTTTTTTTGACATGGTATTAGACTTTTAGGTGAAAATTCATCTCATTTGCTTAACACTCTCAAAGCAACTGTCATAGCCATCATTTTCAACAACATTATGTCATCATACATACCTAAGGCCTCCATTTAACTAGCTTGTACAATAAAGTTACATGATTGAAGTCTCAAAATATATTATATATACTCTAACACACTTCTTCACACGATAGTCTTTGGACTAGAAGTGTGGATGTATGCCCTCCTCATGCTTGGTATGTTCAGCTATATAAATGAGGATGGCTGTGATTCCAACCCGTGACCTCTTGTACTCACGCTAGATACTGACACCAATGTCGAGAAATTAATTCAACTAAAAGCTTAAGTTGATTGTTGAGACCCCATGACACTACAAAATATGTTGCATATAGCCACACTTAAAAATGCACGTAGCCATACATATATGTGTGCCTAAAATATTTCCTCACACTTAAATAAGTGTGGCTATGGATGTGTGGGGAAATATTGCCCACACTTAATAAGTGTGGTTAATTCAATTCATAGTTCTTTTGCACTTATAAGTGTGGTAAAATGCATCTCTGGTAATACTTAATAAGTGTTGGTGCATCTCCACACTTATAAGTAAGGGGAAATTGTACTAGTGATTTTTATTCTATTATCGTTTCTACACATATAAGCGTGGGGAATAAAGTTATTAACTAATTCTAGCGCCAAATTTAATATTATATTTTTCTTATTAATTATTATATTATCGTTAATTAGTATTAATATTAAGTTTATTATTGTTATATTGAAATGTCATATTACTATTACTATTACTATTATTATTAATTAATTAATTAATTATTATTAAAATCGAAAAAGCAAAGACAACATGAATAATTCTTTCTGAAAAAAATTTATTATCATTGAAATTAAAAAAAAGAGTACCCAATAATGATGTTGCTATTCCAAAACGAAAAAACTAAAAAAAACTATCATTGCCATGAAATTACAATCAATTAGCTCGATCGATATACTTTTAAAGAAATACAATCAATGCTAAAAAAGTAACATAAATCATGCAATGCCATCATATATTTGATTTTCTGTGCTTGTGTTTAGAACTTGTTGCAGCCGTATTTATTCCCTGGTAGCCACCTAATATAAAAAACATATAATAATGTCACTACAAAGAAGAGTAACCCGACATTAATGGTCAAATTGTTTATGTCTTGCAGCAATATATACGAATGGAGACTTACTTGTTTTTCCATCTTCTGTAATCTAAACTTTAGCATCTTGTCCAACATTTCTGCATTAGCTCTTTTTATAGACTCATTCATTGCCTACAAATAGAAAATAAGATTTTAGGAAATAAGTTCAAGTACTTGATTTAGAAAAAAATGCAAAAAGTGATAAGAAGCCCATTAACAATGCCAGCTAGAAAGCAAAGTGACATGTCCTTTCTAGTTTTGTCTCCACGAATGAATTTTTTAATCGGTTCAGGATTCTCCATTAGTACTTTATCAATCACTTTCTCCAATTCCGGCCAAGTCAACTAAAAATAAAAAAATTATTAGTCACATATAAAAAAGAAACACGAATCAAATACTATTGTAAGTCGTTAGTCAGAATGGTTCAAACCCTATTGTCATTAGTTTGGTTTAGAATGGTTCAGATCATATTTGCAAAGAGAGTACCCCTTTAGCAAAAAACTCGTCTGTGATTTATTTTTTCTCTAACTTTCAACCCATATATGATAGAACTAAATCAGCCAAACAAAAAACAGATTAATACCTCATTTTGCTTTAATCGCTTGGCTTGTCCTTGATCATGTGGTCCCATATTTTGAATAGGATTTGATTGAATCCTAGCAGCCTGAGCACCATGATGTATTTGTCTCAACACGAGATATTGGTACTTAATGGTGATAATGAGAATAATTTATAGTGTAAAATTTCATGAAAAGTTTCATATTATTCCCATGGTAATGAAACTTTATTCACAAAAAAGTTTTTTTTGTTTACAATTTTCCATTACCACCTAGTACCACCTCTCTCAATGGTAATGCCATTGAAATGAATTTTATGAAGAAAATGAGATGATTGAAGATGGACAAGCATGGCATGACCATCAAGTTAATCAAAAGATTTTTCAACCAAAAATTACACTAATTTTTCATTCTCATTACCACATTTTATTACCACCTACCAAACATGCAGTAAATTGTTGATTTTATCATTCTAATTAAAAATAGAAAACAAAAACTGATCAATGAGTAAGAATCATAGGTAACTAATCGTTAAAGGTTTTCCTTTTCATAATTATGACAACTAAGGGTTCAAGTCTCACATATACATATGAGATTAATTTTCTGTCCTCCTTATTGGCTATAGATATTTTAAATTATTAAAATAAAATATTAAATGTTGTAATGGGAATAATTTGAAGTGTAAATTTTCATGTTATGTATCTTTCAAACCCATAGCAATGAAGTTTGATCGTGAAAATGTTTTTTCTCGCAGCTTTCCATTACCACTTAATACCACATGTTCAAATGGTAATAATGCATTGTGTTACTGTCTGGGACTGGAAACAATTAATTTACTAACTAATCCTAAATAAGTGTGTAGAGTTTAATCTTAAGAAAGATCGATGTTGGTTGTATTATGGCTTGTTGTTGCTATTTTGTCTATCTTCCAATAAGATCACTCCAAATGCTAATGATTCCTTCACAAGTAACATAGGTGGTCCGAAATTGTTTTCCGGGGACCTTCTTCAATGCTTAAGTAAGTATTCCAGATGAGTGCCTAATTTACCCTTGCCCAAGTCATAGTGGCTCTTAGCTTTTAGAGAGTTAATATTAGGGCTTGTTTGTAGCATTAATCTTAAATCATCAAAGTCGTTCTTTGTCCTATAGATAAAATGTAAGTAAGTGACGTAATATTCTTAGTTCAACTTAGTTCTCAATAAATATTACCTGAAATTCAATAAATACTTTGAGAGTAAATATTTGCACTATTGCATTGATGATTAGATCACTTGTATGGGAAGTTTGAATTTACTTTTTAATACTCAAAATATGTTCTCCTTTTATTAGCCCACTAAATGTCTAATAGGGTTTCATGTGAAGATGACTATAATCTTCTACGTGTCCTTCTTATGTTGGCTTAAAGCCATGCATTAAATGCCAAGCTCTTCCTTTCTCAAGAAGGTGAAACCTCTTCTTTTTTCCAATGACTATGTATGTTGGAAACACAATGATTATAGAAGATTTACCGTCGAGTTACTGTGATGTCTCTACTTTTCATTAATTATCAAAATCCCATCAAATCCCTTCATATATTTTAACTGTTCAGATAAGTTAAACCATTTAGCTTTTTCTCCAACGTTCAGAACTAAAAACTTCGTCGTAGATACCGATTGCCCAGACCAAGGCTTCCAGACTCGTCCGCCCAAGTTACCTTTTGACCTAGAAAATGCAAGGCCTAGATCACTTTCCTCTAGTGTCTTATTACCCAGATCCCAATTGCTCCAGTTTGGACTCCTAGGTTAATTCTTTGGCCCAGATGACTTGACATCTAGTCTAGACATATACACAATGTAATAAATTTTGTGATGAAAATAAGACTATTAAAAGAGAGTAAGCATGACCATTAAGTATCTCAAGACTTACGAGATATTCCTATCAGTATTACACTAATTTTGCCCGTTACTCTTTCCAACATTTAGTAACGATTACCAAACTAGTCGTAACTAATATATGTTTAATGATGTTGCTTGTTGACCTGTGTATATTGATGAATTAAGTCATATGGGGATAATGAACAAGGTCCAATTTTTTAAGTAGAAATGATTATTCGTTGTTTTCTAAAGGTGACTTGTGACACGTAGAAAGAGAAGATAATATAGCTTTTTATATACTTGAAGAACAAGTCATACTATTACGGTATTACCAATTAGTTTTAGTAGTAAAAGTAAAAGCAAAAGCGAAAAATCAACTATTGAAAATGTTAGACATTTAGAATATTTTTTATATTTTTCCTGAAGTATAATTTTAAACATATATCAATAGAGTATATAACATATATAATATGAGTCATCAACCATTAGCTTAATTCGATAATTGAAATGTCTGAATCAAAATATGTTATATACAACAAAATTACTTCCATTCATTTTGCTTAATGGGTACTACTTTGTTGATGTTTTATTACAGGGCATATTATAGGTGTACATTTAGAGTATCACAAGGATGTTTAGCCACAAAACAAGTTCAAAGAAGTGATGATGATCCATGTTACTTTGAAGTCTCTTACCGTGGTACGCACACTTGTTCTCAAGCTTCTTCATCTTCACCCTTAATTAAACCTGAACTCGAACCCATCCAATCTTTTTCTGATCCTCCTCGCGATCATTCAAAAAATATCATTTGGAATTTCAAAACAGAAAATAATAAAAAAATACAAGACATTAAACCTATAATTACCAATAATCAAAACCATATAAATCCCACTTCATTTTCCTTTCCTTCCACTAATCAATTCATTAAAACCCAACAAATACCTTCAACTTTGCTTAATTACAATAATAATAACTTTGTTAATAATGCTACTTTTCCTACAAATCATACAAATTGTGAGAATATTGGTGTGATTGATCATCATCCACAAGAAGTTGTTCATCCATTATCTTCTACTTCGGCTACTAACTCACCACCTTTTTCTTCCGATCTTACATTTGATCATCAAGGTGAAATTGATGATGAATTTGCGCATTTTTTTGAATAATTTTTCTCATAGTGCAAAATAGTCGTGAAACGAATGTTACAGCCAATACAGATGATGATTTAATGCTGCCTATATTTCGGTTGCGATACAGTGATGCGGCTTCGGCTTGTTTTTGTACTATGATTTTCCTTTATGGCTATATCAACTTTATAAGTAGGTAATATCTTAGTAGTGTGTGAATTTCATTAAATTTTAGAAAGTATTAATAAAAGGAAGAACTTGACTTAGAATTTTTACTATTTAGTCCTTTATAATTTGTTATCTAGAATTAGTTTTCGCATTAATAGTGCAATTTGAACTAGTAATGTGACAACTAAATCTAGACTGTAGTAACATAATTTTTTTTATAGATCTTTTTATAAGTTTAGTTATTTATTTTGTAACATTTTTTTTCCTTATCAAGAGTATATTGAGTATTGTATTTTCTATAGACATTTTTGTAGCATAATCATTTATATTAAATTAATTTCTTGGTTTGTTTCATAGGCTCTACCGTCTATACTATGCCTTAATTATTTTAAGTCTTTGATCTCATATTTGACATGGGTAGTGTACATATCTGGATGTTATGGACTTATGTATTGTGCCTGCCATACGTAATATGTTTGTGACCCCAAATTAATTGTTGTTTTGAATTTGAAGGATCGATTTGAATGCTTAGAAATATTGGGTTGAATAGAGTATGATAAATTTTTACAGTGTTTCGGTAACATTCTTGGAATAAATTTGAGTCAAAAGGTTTGGAATCCTTAAATAAAAGGGAAATTATCAATGATACCCTTAATTTTTTGTCCTTTATTAATGGTACTTTTAAATTTTTTCAATTATCAATGGTACCTTGTGTTATTGTGCGTCTTACAACCGTAACTTTTTATAATTTTTTCCGCCCAAAACCGTCAAAATACGTTAACTTTTTTCTTTTTTCCTTTATATTCAGTTTAAAACATAAAGGAAAAAAGAAAAAAGTTAACAGTTTTGGATGATTTTGGACGGAAAAAATTAGAATAGGTTACGGTTGTAAAATGTTCAATAACACGAGGGTATCATTGATAATCGAAAAAACTTAAGGGTACCATTAATAAAGTGCAAAAACTTAAGGGTATCTAGAGTTTCGAGTCTCAGGGGGCATCAACTAATGAACAAAATTTTGGCAGCGTTTTGTTTGTAAAATTAACTAATTTGTTTTTATACAAAATGACAAGTGGAAGCACAATAAATTTTGTCAAAATTATGATCTTATTCTTAAAAGAGTTTCTCGTAATCAAGTAGTGTTTTCGAATCAAAGAATGATAGTAATCAAGATCTATCTTAGTCATATGCAGTGCTTAATTTAATAACAATTTGAACTTATATATTAAATTCATTCCTCCTTATTCAAAATAATGTAACTAGAGAAAAAGCTAAATATACTCTAACAATAATGTGTATATTGTAAATAAAATGTGAATCGATCTATTATAATGCACGTTCTTTATTGATGTCGTCTCATCGTAAGAAGGCTTCAATTAAGTCAGCCTAAACTATTTAAAAACAGTTTCTTGTAAGTGTGAATTTAGTTTTCATTGAGTAACTTTCCCTCACTTGGGAATTTATATGAAAATATATTATACTTGTCTCCAAAGAAACACCATCAAACATATATTCTTACAATTAGTTCATGTAAGATGCTCAATTCAAGTATGATACTCAAATATTAATTAGTACATTTGTATTTCAAACTCATTATGCTTATAAAAGAACAACTCATGGATCTAAAAAGAAACTTGAACACTTGTTCTCAAAAAAACAAAAGAAACTTGAATACTTAAAGCCTAAACTATAAATTAGGCACCCACCTTGAAGTTATACAAATGATTTAAATAGCCATAAAGGTGAAGGTAAAGGCAAAGGTCACTCACAGTATCCCGCACAAGGCAGGGTTCGGGTGGGGTTTTTTTTTTTAAAAGATGCGGACAAATCACACCCTTCACTAGGGAGTAAGACAGATAATGCGCGCGGTCAAGAAACCCCCCAATTAATACTTGCGTCCAGTAGGGGTTGAACCCCAAACCTTCTGCTCCCTATGCAGATGCTCAATCCATTAAGCCACAAGCATTTTATAACAAACAAATGAATCAGTATAAAATTATGAGCAAAATCATAGGAACACCTTAATTTAATAACCTTTAATTAGTAAACACACCTTAAAGAAATTCATCAAAAATACTAAAATAAATATTATTTTTGGCAAGGAAATATATATAATACCCCTATATTCAAGCAGTTTAACTATATATTAAGCTGTTTAACTATATATTTAAAAAATCACATAATAATCACCAATATATAAATTCCACAATTTAAATACTTAGTTTATCTGTCCTTTTATCCTCAAAAGTTTCTACCTTATTTACAACATACAGCCACAATGCATTCAACTCGAAATCTTATGAATTGCTTTGAAAAGTTAGACAGTTACCACATATTTTTAACTAATTAAGATCATACATCCACCAAAAAAATGTACACTAACTCAGGGGCCGCCCAAGACAAAGGCAAGAAGGGCCTGTGCCTAGGGCCCGCGGAAAAGTAGATAATTTTTGTTTTCATATGCATCGAACTTGAGATTTTGTGTGATTAAATTGTACATTTAACCAAGTCAAAGTGTTAATAATGATAATTGTTACCTTATTCACTAATTATTGAATCATAAGTGCACGATTATCAACCAAAAAGCGGATAATTAGGGCCCATAAATTATTTTTCGCCAAGGCCTCTGAATCCTCGGGGCCGCCCCTGCACTCACATAGTGTAGAGCAAATACCACTCTTACTTAAGTGAATAGAAGAAGATGAGGGAAAATACAAAATCGTGTGTATCTAATAATAATCCAAATGACGAAACAACACCAACTTTTGGGAACTTTCCAACAATCCACCTTTATAAAGCATAGTCAAAGAGTATAAATGTACGCATTTTAGTAGGATAAGACCAATACATTATTGTTATGATTTATTGGTGTGACTTGAGTGCACCAAAATAATGTAGGATTATCAAGTGTGACTCTTAGGATGGAATCCTATGAGAGTAAGTTAATGGGTAAGTTAAAAGGTGTGGTCAATATGGTGTTTAAAAGTGATTAAATGCAATAAGTTATGAAGTATTGAATCAAGATTTAAACAGAAGAATTATGTGGTTCATGAATGAGAATAATTAAGGAATCCAAGAGTTGTTAGTTTTGTTGTGAAGATGCCTTGAACGAAGGAATTAAATAAGAAACAGTTTGCTGCCTCCAGTACCATGCTCGAACAAGCACAGTTATGCTCGAACGAGCACTTCCCGATTTTGAAGTCAGTAGCTTCATCCAACAGATCAGCAGCATCATGTTCAAGCTGCTCGAACGAGTGTCTCTCAAGCTCGAACGAGCAGGCAGTAATTAGTGGCCTTGGATACTGTTTCTGACGTTTCCTTTGCTATGGGAATTGGTATTAGTGTATATGTCTTGTATAGCCCAATATTATAGCCCAATAAGGGTAATCTTGTAAATATGTGGTGCATAGGCTCTAGGGTTAAATGTGTATATATGTCTTGTATAGCCCAATATTATAGCCCAATAAGGGTAATCTTGTAAATATGTGGTGCATAGGCTCTAGGGTTAAATGTGTATATATATTGATCATTGGAGTAATGATAAGATAAGGATCATTTCATTATCCTACATGGTATCAGGCTTTCTAGAAACTTCTCCCAAATCAGCCGCATATTCTCTCCTGGGCCCCTCATTTCTGATTTTCTGATTTCAGTGCTCCACCTTCCTCCATTACTGTCCTTTTCTCTGCGTTTTCTGATTTCTACCTCCCAAAAAACTCCACATCTTCCACCGTCTTCTTCACCAAACCAGCCGCATTCTTCACAAAAACTCCCCATCTTCTACCCTCTTCTTCACCAAAACAACCGTTTTCTGCTATCACCTTCCTCACGAAAAAAAAAAAAAAAAAAAAACAACAAAAACCTCCATTAACGTATCCTGCTACTGTTTCTTCATTTTCTAATACTGCTGAAAATCGGTCTACAGTTCTTAAAAGAAGTAAATCTACAGCTTCTTCTCGATCTGGTCGCCATTTTGATACTGTTTCTTCTGGTTTACTGTATCCTGCTACTGGTCGCCATTAACGTATCCTGCTACTATTTTTTTCTGGTCGCCATTTTTGATTCTGTTTTTGGTCCTTTCTTCATCTTTCTTATACTCAGAACCGGAACCCACCAAAAATACTTGCGTCTCTCCCTTGTCTTCTTCGTCCACACAACCAAACCACAAACCAGCCTTCACCTTCGTTCTTCATATCAATGGCAGACAAACAGAAGTCCAATCTCCATCCCGCAATGACCGTCACAAATATTCAGAGTCATGTACCCATCGTATTGGAAATGGAGAATGGTCTATATTCAACTTGGTCCCATCTCTTCATCACTCACTGTAAAGCTTATCAAGTGCTTGACCACATTATTCCTCCTCAAACCTCTTCCTCCTCTACTGCAATATCTTCTGAACTTGAACATACGGCTGAATGGGAGTGCATTGATGCACGGGTTTTACAGTGGATCTACGGTACGATATCTCGGGACCTTCTCACCTCCATTATCTCACCTACTACTACTACTACTGCTCACATGGCATGGGAGACCCTTCGGGCTTTGTTCCAAGACAACAAGTCGACCCGTGCCTTGTACCTAGAGGATCAGTTCACCCAAACCCGTCTCTCCAATTTTCCCGATGTGACTGCCTACTGCCTCCATCTCAAACGATTGGCGGACCAGCTAGCCAATGTTGGGGCTCCTGTTACGGATCAACGCTTGGTTCTACAGTTGATCAAAGGGCTGCCTCGTACTTATAATGAAGTTGCTACTTACCTTGAGCAACAAGACCCGCTTCCTTCTTTCTCCTTGGCCCGTTCCCGTCTTATTCTCCATGAGACCAGGCGCAATCATCAAGCCTCACAGGAGGCTAGTGAAGATTCTACGGCGTTGTTCACTGCCCACTCTGATATTCCACCTGCTTCGCCACGTCGTCCACCTTCACGACCTTCTCCTTCCCCACCTGTCAGGGGTCACTCTAATAGAGGGCGTGGAGGTCACCGGCGTGGTCACACTCGTGGGGGTGGACGCCCGTCATCTTCTCCTGGTTCATTTGCCACGTCGCCTTCGGCTCGATATTCAGGTCAATGGGGTGCTCCTCAGTGGTCTAATATGCATGCCCAATGGGGTTCATGGCCCTCTCCTTGGTCTACACCTCCTTGTCCCTATCCGACTACTCCTATGCCATGGTCACACTCTCCGGGTCCATCCTCTACGGCTGGTGTTTTGGGTCCTCGACCTCAAGCCCATCATGCTCAGTCGTCTCGTTCTCATGGGACTTCTCATACTCACTATCCTACGGATATTGCTGCTGCGATGCATACTATGACTCTTAACCCTCCGGATGCGAACTGGTATATGGACACTGGTGCTACCAACCACATGACATCTTCGGCAGGTACTCTCTTCCCATATACTAATTCTAGCAGTAGTACTCATATTCTTGTTGGTAGTGGTGATGTTATTCCAATTCATGGTCATGGTGATACGCGTCTCCCTCCCCCTTACCCTTCCCTTGCCCTAAATCATGTCCTTCATGCTCCCAAACTTATTAAAAATCTTGTCTCTGTTCGTCGTTTCACTATAGACAATCATGTTTCTGTTGAGTTTGATCCGTTTGGCTTTCTTGTGAAGGACCTATGGACCGGGAGACCGATTTTGCGATGTGATAGTGACGGGGACCTCTATCCTCTACATCCCACACCATCTGCTCCAGCCTCTACACCTTTTGCTGCCCTTTCAGAGACCCTATGGCATAGTCGCTTAGGACACCCTGGCGTTTCTATTATTAATGTTCTTAGGAAGAATAACTCTATTTCTTGTAATGAACAATCTAAGACTTCTGTTTGCAAATCTTGTGTACTGGGAAAACTTATTAAAATGCCTTTCTATGATTCTATGTCTGTGACTCAGCTGCCATTTGATATTATTCATAGTGATATATGGACTTCACCGGTTGTGAGTTCTCTTGGCCACAAATATTATGTTCTGTTTTTAGATGATTATTCTAATTTTGTATGGACTTTTCCCATTGCTCATAAATCTGATGTTTTCTCTCGATTTGAATCTTTTTATGCCACTGTTCGTACCCAATTTGAGCGGAGTATTAAATGCTTCCAATGTGATAATGGCAAAGAATATGACAACTCCTCATTCCACCAATTCTCTACTCGTCATGGTCTTGTTTTTCGTTTTTCTTGTCCCCATACCTCCCCACAAAATGGTAAAGCTGAACGCATGATTCGAACCCTTAACAACATGGTTCGAACCCTTATGCTACATTCTTCCATGCCCGCTCGCCTATGGCATCATGCCTTGGCTATGGCTACCTACCTTCATAACATCCTCCCTACCAAACTTCTAAATCAGTTCTCCCCAACTCATGTTTTGTATCAAAAGAGTCCAAAGATGGATCACCTCAGAGTCTTTGGATGTCTTTGCTACCCTCTCTTTCCCTCGACTACCATACACAAACTTCAACCCCGCTCTACTCCCCGTGTCTTCTTAGGATATCCTTCCCATCATCGAGGGTACAAATGCCTTGATCTCTCCTCCAATAAGATTATTATTTCCAGGCATGTGGTCTTTGATGAACACCAGTTTCCCTTTGCTACATCTCTTCCTTCTCAGAGTTCCCAGTATTCTTTTTTAGAACCCGACTCCATCATCCCTGCCCTTCCTCTTCTTGATGACCAATCTCCTCTTCCCACTCCCCCCCCTCCGCTCCTACCTCGCCAAGCGGTCCTCCCAGTCCTGGGTCCTCTGCGTTATCCTCTGGTACTGCCTCTTCCCTACCTGACACATCTGACCCCTCTCCTCCACCTCCCCGTGCTGTTATTAGCCCACCGTTCTCCCCACAAATGACTACCCGCGCCCAACATGGCATCTTCAAACCTCGTAAACCTCTTAATCTGTCTTCTATATCTTCCCCATCCCCTTTACCTCGTAATCCCAAAGAGGCGTTACATGACCCGAATTGGAAAGCTGCCATGACTGACGAATATTCTGCTTTAATTAGTAATGATACTTGGGATTTAGTGCCTCGCCCTGCGAATGCTAATATTATTCGTTGCATGTGGATTTTTTGTCACAAAACACACTCTGATGGTTCTTTTGCGAGGTATAAGGCTCGTTTAGTGGGTGATGGGAGTACTCAACAGGTTGGTCTGGATTGTGTGGAGACTTTTAGTCCGGTTGTCAAGCCCGCTACTATTCGCACTGTTCTCAGTATTGCTTTGTCTAGGGCTTGGCCCATTCACCAGCTAGATGTTAAGAATGCTTTTTTACACGGTGAGTTAAAGGAAACTGTGTACATGTACCAGCCTATGGGGTTTCGTGATCATTCTCGGCCTGATTATGTGTGTCGTTTGAAGAAGTCTCTGTATGGCCTCAAGCAGGCTCCTCGTGCATGGTACCAGCGTTTTGCTGATTTTGTTCGCACGATTGGTTTCGTCAACAGTATGTGTGACCATTCCTTATTTATTCTTCGACGAGACTCTGACATTGCCTTTATGTTGGTGTATGTGGATGATATTGTTTTGACGGCTTCTTCTGATGCTTTGCGCCAGTCTATTATTTCTCTCTTAGCCTCAGAGTTTGCTATGAAAGATTTGGGGTCACTACATTATTTCCTTGGTACCGCCGTTACCCGTCGCTCTGGTGGGTTATTTCTCTCTCAACGTCAATATGCTTCCGATATTATAGCCCGAGCTGGTATGACATCCTGTAAGCCTTGTCTAACTCCGGTTGATACGTCTGGTAAAATTGGTTCCAGTTCCAGCCCTCCTGTTTCCGATCCCACTTTATATAGGAGCCTTGCTGGGGCTCTTCAGTATCTTACCTTTACTAGACCGGACATCTCATATGCAGTTCAGCAAATTTGCCTACATATGCATGACCCCAGGGAGTCACATTTTCACGCTCTTAAGCGTATTATCCGGTATATTCAAGGTACTTTAGAGCTGGGACTGCATCTTACATCATCTTCATCGTCCTCTTTAGTGTGCTACACTGATGCTGACTGGGCTGGTTGTCCAGATACACGTCGATCGACATCTGGGTATTGTGTTTTCTATGGTGATAATCTGATTTCTTGGTCTGCCAAGCGTCAGTCTACTTTGTCCCGATCGAGCACTGAGGCTGAATACAGAGCCGTTGCCAACGTTGTAGCAGAAACATGTTGGCTTCGCAATCTTCTCCTAGAGCTTCATTGTCCGCCCTCCAAAGCCACATTAGTTTATTGTGATAATGTGAGTACTATCTACCTTGCGGGAAACCCTGTGCAACACCACCGAACGAAGCACATTGAGATTGACATTCATTTCGTTCGTGAGAAAGTTGCACGAGGTCAGGTTCGAGTTCTCCATATTCCATCCCGGTTTAACATTGCAGACATATTTACCAAAGGGCTCCCTCGTGTTCTCTTTGATGATTTTCGCTTCAATCTTAGCGTTCGTCCTCCTCCCGCTTAGATTGAGGGGGTGTATTAGTGTATATGTCTTGTATAGCCCAATATTATAGCCCAATAAGGGTAATCTTGTAAATATGTGGTGCATAGGCTCTAGGGTTAAATGTGTATATATATTGATCATTGGAGTGATGATAAGATAAGGATCATTTCATTATTCTACAATTGGGATGTTACATTCTTTGCATTATGTACTTAATTCTTGTAGTAAATGTGCTCAACTAATTTATTAGTATAACTAGTATACAAATTCGTGTATTGCACGAAATTTTCTTGCATAGAAATATCTATAAATAAATTTTTTTAAGAAAGATACAATTGCATATTATACTGAATATGATTTGAATATCCCACAATCACATTTTAACTGTAAAAATGATTTCAGTTGGTAAAGTTATGTAAAATCGTCCTTTGCAATTTTTTATTCTTTTATAATATTGTATAATTGTATGATTAGATCTAATAAAATCTTTTTGAAAACTTACCTTTAATACTTAAAATCATAATTAAAGTAAAACTCTGTAAATTCTCCATGTGGAATTTTACAGTTCTTTTATAGTATTGTATGATATGATATGATATGATATGATATGATATGATTTCTCCTATAAAAGGAGTGCTCATGTGCCCATAAAAATAATCCACAAAATCCACAAAATAACCCATAGCCTAAACACTTAGCCTCATCTCTTCTCTAATTGTAATTTCTCAATTGTGATAATATAAGAGAGATACTACACCACGGGGGACGTAGCCAATTTTGGGTGAACCTCCTTAAACATTTGTGTCATTTTATTATTGCATTTTATTCCTACAAAATCAAGTTCATATTGTTTGCGTAATTTGTTTCACAAGACTTCACATATTTCGATCTTGGTGGTGTTAGTTGGTGAAACTCGTCGTTCGATCGCTAATACGTCATCGTTTTCAATCATTATCATATCTAATGTATCTCGCTCATAGACAAATTATGGTTAGGGTCTGGGGAGGGAAGATACACGGTAGCTCATACCCATATAAGATAAGATCACTACATGAAAAATAGTTGAAAAACAAAATTTCATCATCAATAACCATAATTTCTAAATCACTACAAAAACAACAAAAGGAATAATATTATAATAAACAAAACCAAAAAGACATAAATTAAAATTACAAAGATGTCACCATATCACATTTTACCACATAAAGGTGATTTATTAACTTCGTAAAAATATCACCATATCACATCTTATCACAATTAGCAAATAATCGTTATTCGGCAAGATCTTTTTGTTAAAAAAGACTTAAAATGCCTTTTTTATCCAACTTTAAATTTGAAATTTTCATTTTCCAACAAACCTAAAATTTTCATTTTTAACCTAAACTAAGGAAACATTAACTGACAAAACAACTTTAAATTTGAATTATTGATAACAAACTTTTAATATAATATAATAATATAATAATATTTGTTAGGTGTTGACACGAGTATTTTGAGTTGTAATTTGTAATGACACAATTAAAGGATAATTTGGATGCTGGATACAACAAAGCGAAAACATTTAGAGATAGAAAGGAGTTTATAATTATAGCCGTTGGCAAAATCCTAAACCCAAACAACAATAATACCATTTGAACAGCACATGAACCACAGTTGTTAATCACATGTACTTTACAATTGTTTTTGCCTTATTCTTCTTCCGACAACGCATGCCCCTGTCATAGTGGGGCCTCTCCCTAGTACCATTAATCACAATACTAAGCTTCACAATTAAAATCATCATCATCATATCCGGTGTTTCCGCACATAGATAAATCTATGATCAGGGTTCGGAAAAGGAAGGTTGAAGGCGTCTCATACCCATAAAGAAAAGACGGTCACAAGAGTCCTTCAACTTCACAATTAAAATAATACTCACAAATTCTCTGTCTTATTGTGATACGCTTTTTATACCTGAATTGAATAGCTTAACTAATATAAATTTTAGTTTAACAATTTTTATTTTAAAATCATATTACTAAGAGTCGGTCTCATAAAAGAGTAGTTTAGTAATAATTTACGCTAAAGAGAAAATCGAGATTTTTTGTAAAATGATAAACTTATATAACAAAATTACTCTAATCATCGCATGATTTTGTACTCCACAATATTACTTCCTTCTATTCATCCAATGTGTTCCATTTGACTTTTCATTATTTTTAGGTGGTCAAATGGGACCACATATAAAATAAAAAGTAGTGTTTATAAATTTTAATAGCGGTTAACTGGAGTTGGTAGGTATAAAGGTGTGAAAAAATTAATTTTAGTAAGGGTAAATTGGTAAAGTGAGCATATCTAAATAGAAATGAAAGATTTAGAGTTACTTGACTAAATAAGGAAATAAGACACCTAAGATGAATAGGTGAGAGTATAATTTAACGCTATTAAATATTTTCATTTTCAAATTAATAAATAGAAGGGAAAATTGTTAAAAATAAATCAACCTTTGTGCGATCTGCTGAAAATAAACTCAACTATTGTTTATTTATAAATAAACTCACTTATTCGGTATAATTGATGAAAATAAACTCTAACTTTTGCTAATTCATAACTCTTACTTACAAATAAATTAAAAGATGGTTATAAATAATAGGTTGGTATATTTTTGGCAAATATGTCTGATAGATGGATTTGTTTATAAATAAAATAATAGATGAATTCATTTTCAAGTGATCAAGCAGAAATTGGTTGATTATTAGCTATTTACCCTAAATAAAAATGTAACAAAACTAAAAGGGTGATTGGAAATCGAATCGTGTTAAAATTAAAAGAATATGGGAGTAATAATTTTCCTAGTTTTGAAATAATTCTTTTGAAAGAATATTTTGAAATACTTTCTTTTTTAGGGATTTTTTTTATTTTGATTACATGCAATGTGGTCCGAGGGAAGATGATATCTCGATAAAAATTGATTTTTAGAACTTATTTATAGAAAATTGTGCTAATTTCAAATATAATGCTCTCTTTTTTTTTAATGAATTTTTAAATAAGCAGAAAATCATAAAATTTAGTTGTTAATAATAAGCTTAAAATAATTTTAAAAAGATTTCATGTAATCATCATCACTTACACTTACAAGTTCACAATAACGACACAAACATTTTGAGAGACGTTAGAAGATCTCTAATTCTACACATTCCGTAGGAAAACCTAACTAAAGAGGGAAAATAATTAAAATTTATTTTCTATATGTGCACAAAATAATAAGAAAACTAGTATAGAAATCAGCGCGATACTTAAAATTTATTTTCTATATGTGCACAAAATTTATTACTCCCTCCGTTCCTTTTTGATGTTCCTATTTGGGTTTTTCACCAAGATTAAGAAAAGTGGAATCTTTGGTAGTAGTGGGTATTATTTTAATTATATAGTAGTAGGAAGTAATGATTTTATTGGAAGTATGAGAGAAAAAATAATTACATAATAGTGTAATGTAATGATTGTATTGGAAGTATGAGAGGGAAAATAATTAAATAGTAGTGTGAAGTAAGGAAAGTGGGGTTTTAAGGGGTAAAAGTGAGATGAAAACTTTTCAAAAATGGAAAGTATTCCAAAGTGGAAAAACTTATGAAACTGCCCGTTTTAGTAAGGTGGAAAAACAAAAAGGAACGGAGGGAGTAGTTTGAAATTACATTTAAATATAGGTTTTTGCAAAAGATATACAATCACATATTCTCATTATCAATTTATGATACTTTTAATAAAAGATAATAATCAGTATAAACTATACTCCATATAACAACATAATAGCATATATGAATGAAAATGTATTGATTATTCATATAATATATTTTTTTTATATAAATAATTATATTAATACCTGTTCCTGTCTGATTATCAGAACAAACAAATATTTAATTAACCACGCGATTAGTAGGTAATCGAAGTGGTCAAGCTGGGGAAGGCCTTTGACTTAATGCTTTGCCAGTTATGCAACCAGATCTTTACGAGTAAGGATGCCTTGCTTGTCCTACAAAATCACCCAAAAATGTCAGAAAGGTCCGGGAGGGGCTCCCGGAAACCTTTTTCCGACGCTCTAGTCAGTTCAAGGTGCACTTATGGATTGGCCTACCAAGTCCTTCAAGATGCACAATGGCAATCAGGTGGATTATTGCGTAGGACTTTTTTAGACGTGAGGTCTTTTGTAAATAATCAAAATAATAAATGTTGTAATAAAATGCAAGAGAGGATTTTTAGTTATCTTTTCCTCAAGAATTATCGTTACCTCATTTATGATGTCGAACTTGGTATTTATAGTCCATCATTTGCGGAACAGAAGTTTCTTCCTCTAATCCTACTCAATAGCGTTTCATACATGTTGTCTATATTTTGTGCTTTAACTACTTTTACACGCTTTATTCCTCTAGTAGCAGAATAAAATACATCATTTGTCTTGTCTAATCTAACTACCCTTAGTTAGGTTAATTCAACAGTTGACATTTGTGCTAACCCACATGGGTCTTTACATATAAGAAAACTGGAAACAACTTCAGAGGGTATTCCTACTGCTGACTCAGACCTTCCTTGATTTCCTCCCGAAGGCTTCCACTCTGCCAGATTTTATGGAGTTTCCCTTCCCTAAACAGGGTTAGCCCTAATGGGCTTGGGTTCACATTTTTACCCATACAATTTGCCCCCCAGACCTACAAATTCTCTTTTTGAGAATTATGTGGGTCTACTTCTGGCTCGCATCTTCCTTCTGAAGCGCGTTGTTTCCTCGTCTCGACCCTCCTCTGAACTGGCCCAAGGAGTTCCTTCCTGGGATCTTCGAGAACTTCTCACGAATATCCTGCATTCGGAGTCCTCCCCTTTTCCCTCATGGGAGTTCCTCTCCCTGCTTGACTCGAAGTCACTCCGGGTTGCATGTAACTCAGAGGCGGTGGTCGTGGTCGTGCGTTGGGAGGAGCAATACTCGAGCGAAAACGATTGTTCCTTTTATTGTGGGAATTCTCCCATCGTCGTCGACCACTAAAGTCTTGCCCGTCAGGAAAGAAAATACGTAGATGATGAGGGTTTGCCTACCAGCCTTTGTATTTCTATCCTGTCCCCTTTTTCTCTTTGACGTCGGGATGACGAATGAATTAACTTCTCGATAATCTCGTTCGTATTTATGGTGTATATATGTTTATGTTTCTTGGTGGTTGTGGTGGGATTTTCTATCTCGATGATGGAGTTTTCCGGTGTTGGGAGTTTTTTGGGGTTCTTTTGACAGCGGGTTTCGGGATATGGTGTATCATGGTGGTGGAGTTTTGCTAATTTGTGGATAGATGGGAGAAGGTGGAATTTGATCTTGCTTGGTGTGCTTGATTGGTCGTCTTTTGAAGGCTGTTGATTTTACTGGGTTTTGATCGATGGTGGTGACTGCTGGTTGGTGAGCTTTAATTTGCTGGTGACGATTGACGGTGTGTTGGCGTGTACTGGAGTCTCGTGGTGCGTTGGGGTTGCTGTGCTAACTTTCAGTGGTATCTTCTGAGTGCTTTTGCGGTGTTTTACGTGGAGGGTAAGGTAGACTAGTCTGGGTGTTCGAGGCCAGTTCGTGGGCTGCTCTACGGTGTCTCTTTTGCGGCGTTTTCTTCCCTTATGAATGCTTCTGCGGTTTCATTTGGTTTTGTGGCGTCGTGTATGGTTGGTGATTTTTTGTCTGGTGTTAGCTACGATCTGTTGCGGCCTCGGGGTGTTGATTTTACTGGGATTGTCTTTGGGTGTTAGGTTTCAGTTTAAATGGCGATGTAGGACTGATGGTGTAGGCGGAGTGCGAGTCAGGTGTTTTTGGTGTTTGGGCATTTACAGGTGTGGGTTAAATTGAAGTAGTTGGAGAATCATTATGTATAGCTTATTAAGCTATGGTGGATGTAGTGATTTTTCTCTTCATATTCTTTTTGTTCGGTTCTTTGGTGGTTAGCTGTGTGGGGTTTTTGGTATGGTTAGGTCTTGGTGTGTTTGGTGTAGTGGTTTTCTGATTTGTATGGTGTGTCGGGTGTTCTTTGTTTTTCCTTTTTGTCGGGTGGCCCGGATCTTGTTTTCCTCTTGTCCAATGGCTTTTTCCCCTCGCTGGGTTTTTTATGCCGGCAGTCTTGTGGTTTCAAGATTCGTTGTTTCTTCTTTTTTTCTCTTCTAATATGCATATTCCTACTTTCCGAAAAAAAAATCTCGTTCGTATTTTCTTTGCCTTGGGATGGGATTTTGGTCTAGTCAAAGACGACAATGCCATCCCAAAGTCAAAGAGAATATCAACTAAACCATCCTTAACCTGCCGGAGGGTTGATTCCGGCAACCTCTTTTTTTCCGGGTGGTGGAAATTTACTCTTATCTTGGAAAGATTTGACAAATTTCCTCAAGTACATGTGAATTAGAAAGGAAAGTTTGTAAGGAATTAAGGAATAGAGTGAGATAGCGAAGCATATCAAAGAGGTATTGATTTTTCCATCAATTAGGCGCGCCTCAATTGGACTTTTAACATTTTTTAGTTTTTTTAAAAAAATTTTAGTTAGGATTTTAAATGTTTTTCAAATATTTTTAATTAGATTTTGAAATGTTTTTATGTGGCTAAAGTTGTTTTACCTATAAGAGCTTCCAAAAATTTACCACGTTTAATTAAGTGTGGCTAGAAGCAACATTGTTTGTAGTGTCAATTGAAAATAATATGAAAAAAACATGTAATGGTTTTAAAATTTTTAATTTTACTAGAAAGAAGTTAATTGAATTTATGAAAAATGAAACAAAAAAATTTAAAAATGAAATCTTTTCATTAACAATAAAATAATTGAATTTAAAATATTTTTCCTATAAAAGTAGATTTTCACATAAGTTTAGAGTTATAGGCCACCTCTTTGTAATTATAAAAACTTTAAGCCACCTAAGTGAATTTTAGCTAAATCTCGATCCACCTATGTGTAATCTACTCTACTATTTAAAAAAATATTTTAATTAAACAAGGTCATATAACATTATTATGAAAGTATAACTATTAGAATAACAAAAATTCTTCATGGTAAGCACAAACTATAGGAAAAGGCGAGTGGTAGCAGTTCTTAAATTTTTTTTCCACAAGATAGCACTCAACTCTTTAAAAAACCAATCGTAACAATATAATGCAAAAAAACATTATGTAGCCGTTAAATGGTGGAATGACAAAAATACCCTTGTTTAATTTCAATAAAATGCAGTTCTTAAATTCATGCTATTTTGTGAAAAAAAAATTAAGAAATTGCTACCACTCGCCTTTCCCTATGGTTGATGTTTACCATGTAAAATTTCTCTTATTGAAATTAAACAAGGGTATTTGTGTTCTTTTACCATTTAACAACTACATAACATTTTTTGCATTATGTTGTTACGGTAGTGAGTTTCAAAGAGTTGAGTGCTATTTTGTGAAAAATAAAAAATAAAAACGGCTACCACACTGCTTTTCCTATAGTTGGTGTTTACCATTAGAATTTCCCTTAGAATAAATAAGGAAACATACCAATTACAAAATAAAAATAAATCAATAAATACTACGTGGGCATGCTACAACTATGTTGTTTGTCAATTTTCAACAAAACTATTAGTATTTATGATTATGATTATATTTATGATTATGATGGAAAAGAAATGATGATAAAAATATGAGATATTCTACATGGTAAACATGAACTTTTGCAAAAAACCAATGGTAACAAATCTTTAAAAAGATTCCACAAAATAATATTATACTTTTAGAATTCAAATTGTCATAACTCCTAACGTTAGTACCCCAAAAACTTTTGGTTTTAAGTTAATTGGTAAATCATTTCAAAAAAAAAAAAGTTAAATTGGTAAATTGTTTTTTTACCCTTGTCTTCTTTTTCATCCATCCTCTTCATTTTCTTTCACCATCTATCTTGTTTCATCTAACTATGCCTATATAGACGACATATGGATTTTATTCTCTATTTTGAACCTTTTCCACTTAAATCACTCTCACAAACTTTTAACATATGGATTTTGTTTCAATAATGAAACGAGGAAGTGTGAAAGACATGTGAGAATTGAGATATATACCTAAAATGGAAGTGGTACAACGGTCAACGGTCAACAGAGTTGAGGCAAAACGTCTTCAGAAGGTGGCCTGAAATCCTGCACCACAACACGTTAGCCTTGCCCGGAGTTATCTCCCGGAAAACCCTTCCGATGTTCAAGTTAGATCGGAGAATTAAAAGAATAATAATAAACACGAATTTGTGGTGATAAGGAGAAAGTGGTAGCGGTAATGATGGTGGTGAATAACCAATTGGGGTAGTGAAGTGGGAGATAACTGCTGGTTATAGTGAGTAATGAGTTCGACAGAGTTTCGGTGTGGTCTTGAAGGCTTAGGGCGCCAATGGTGTTGGTTGTCTCGAATTATAGTGATAAAATATCAGTTATTTCTTAATGGAGTGTATGATAGTGGGAGGTTACTTTCGGTTAATGCAGAGAGTGGACGATTATATGGTAGTTATAAGATGGTTATTTATGTGGAAGTTGGGAAAGCCACTTGACCAGAAGCCAAGGTCAGCAAAAAAGGGTCAAGGGTTGACACCATAAATTTAATAATAAATTAATAAAATTAAACGTTACCATGACATATTTTATTCTTATTCATGATGTTTTATTTTGTATTAGAATAAACACCCATTCGGACCCTGCCTTGTGCGGGATACCAAAAAGGTCCTTTTTATAAACCCCGTACGTTGCACGGAATTTGTAGAGTGGATTTTTTAAATATAAATTTTAAACAATTGTGTAATTGCATATTATCATTATGAAATTATAAGACTATAAATAAATTTAATAATATATTCAAATTGTTTATAAAAAATATAATGGCTCAATAAATAATTCAATAAAAGAATAATAAAAAATAAAAATAATTTGTAAAATATAAATATAAAATTATAATAGTTAAAAGTGTGTGTGTGTGTGTGTGTGTATATATATATATATATATATATATATATATATATATATATATATATATATATATATATATATATATATATATATATATATATATATATATATATATATATATATATATATATATATATATATATATTTCGCAAATTGGGAAATCATATAAAAGAAAACAAAGAACAACACTGAAACTTGAGCACCCAAGCCTCGCCGGCATAAAAAACCCCGCGAGGGGAAAAAGCCATTGAGACAAGGGACCAAGAGACAGGCCACCCGAACAACGCATAGGGGTGGGCTATGCATCCGAAAAAACCAATCCTAAAAACACTAACAATCCTAAACAAAAGAGCTACAAAACGAAAACCAAATACATACACCAATCCATACTAAACAAAAAAACTACGAACCCATGAACCTTGGAGCCCAAACAAAATCCCCGGCCGAAACGCCATCATATAACTGAAGCTCCTTAGCCCAAAAACCAACACGCAGACGTAACGAGAACAAAAATCTACGAGGATCATACACTTTCCCGTTGAACTTCACAGCGTTCCGTTCAAACCAAATCGACCACACTACACAAACAAAAATCATCCACCACAGACGTTTCCTCCGACGAGAGCGCATGAAACCACCCCAAGCAAGAAGAGCAGACCCACATTGATCCTGTAGAACACCCTGAAGGCCCCACCAGTCTAAAACATGCATCCAAACACCCCAAGCAAAAGAGCAAGTGAACAGAACGTGGGAGTTTGATTCCACAACGACCCCACACAATGGGCATAATGCATCTGAAATAGATATAACACCACGCTCCATCAATCGATCCCCAGTCTTCAAACGTCCCAAACATGCCATCCACAAAGTAACCTGTGCACGAGGAGGACAGCGAATACTCCAAAGGACAGAAGCAACCGCTCTAGGAAGTAAAGGATCACAATCTGCAAAAACCTGCTCCACAATACACTTAGTAGGATATGAAAATGACGACAGATGCCGCCATGACACACTATCACGGCCCTCCCGCCGAACAACACCCAAACTATTCTCAAGACGCCGAACCTCCTCAACCTCCCAACTATACAAGACCCGACGCCACTGAAGATCCCATACCCACCCAGAAACATCCCACCTGCCCATCTGAGACACAAGGTTCTCCTGTTGGATAGACAACTCAAACAACCTAGGAAAAACCTGCTTAAGGACCCCACACTCACACCACCGATCATACCAAAACAAAGTAGACACCCCAGCCCCAAGCCTAATAATCATCCCATCCTCCACAATCCTACGTATCTTTGAAGTCTCCTCCTCATCACCAACCAACTTACCCCACATCCCATCCCGAACCCCACTAAAGGCTACCGAAGACGCTTTCGACCCTCTAATATTATGCACAGACAAGAGAATGCGTTTCCACAAGGTATTATCCGCATCCGAGAAACGCCACCACCACTTAAACAAAAGAATTAAATTCTTATACAAAATGTTCCCAACACCCAGACCCCCAAGACACATAGGAAGCTCAATCGATCGCCAAGCAATCGGAGGAACAGACACTCTACCATCACTAGCCGCACCCTAAAAAAAGCGACGCTGTAATCGAACCAGAGACAGGGCAACTGCCTTCGGTATCTTAAAAATACTCATGTAATAAATCGGCAAACTATTTAGGACACTTTTAATAAGAGTAAGTCGCCCAGTCCTCGATAAAGTCCGAGCTTTCCACGAAGCAAGTCTATCCTGAACCTTGGAAACAATAGGCTTCCAAGCCGACACACGACTCATACTGTCCCCTAAAGGAACCCCAAGATACGTAAAGGGACACCCCGAATGCTCACACCCAACCATCCTAGCAATACCCTGTGCCCAACCCACATCCTGAGCATTCCACGTAATAAGGCACGACTTATTATAGTTCAGAGACAAGCCAGACATAACAGCAAAAATATCCAACACACGAAAATAATTAAGAACACAAACATCATTACGAGGCACAAAAATCAAAGTGTCGTCAGCAAATTGTAAGAGTTTAAGACCAACCCGATATTTACCCACCTCCATAGGTGCAATCAACCCCACCCGTTGTGCCCTGTGTAATAACACTACTAAGACCTCAGTAACTAAAATGAACAAATAGGGCGATAAAGGGTCACCCTGCCGAAGCCCCTTCTCCATCTTAATAGGGCGAAGAGGTGACCCATTTAAAAGAATACACATCGAAGCCGACTCGACACAATTCATAATCCATCCAACCCACTTATGCCCAAAACCTAATTTAACCATCACCTCCCTCAAAAAACCCCAGTTAACAGAATCATACGCTTTCTGAAAATCCAATTTCAGCAATGTCCCATGCACCTTCTGCTTCTTAAACCACCTTAAAGATTCATTGGCAATCATAACCCCATCTAAGATCTGACGATTCATCACAAAGGCACTTTGCGACTCATCAATCAAGGGGGCAAGAACAGCCCGCAACCGAAATGAGAGAAGTTTAGAAATGATCTTATAAATGGCCCCCACCATACTAATAGGTCGATAATCATCCAAAGAAAGCGGACTGGGTCTTTTAGGTATCAAGGTAACCCATGTAATATTAAAACTCTGAGCCGATCTCCCCGATATAAAAAAATCAGTCACAAAACGATAAACATCCTCCTGGACTGAATCCCACAACTCCCTAATGAACTTAAAATTAAAACCATCATAACCAGGGGCCTTATCCGTCCCACACGCCCAAACTGCCTGTTTGATTTCCTCCCTAGAAGGAATCGCCTCTAAAAACAAATTCTGCTCGGCCGAAATCTTAGAATGGTCATCAAGGTCAAACTCAAACACAGGACTCGGGTCCTGTGAAAAACGCTCACTAAAAAAATTCCTAACCGCAGACTGGATATTAGCCACCCCCTGAACTAAACGACCATCAACCCTAATCTGAGAAATATCCTGCCTTTTACGACGGAATAAAGTCGAAAGATGAAAGAATTTGGTATTCCTATCTCTTAGACTAATACCAGTCGATCGAGCCTTTTGCCTCCAAATCCTTTCCCTACGAAGTAAACACGAATCAAGTGTAGCTTGAAGAGCCCTAAACCTAGCCAATTCTTCCCCGGACAAAACCCGTTGATCACTAATCCTATCGAGCATATGAATCCCATCTTCTAACTCCGCTATTTTACCATCTAACTGTGAAAAATGACGTTTTCCCCACTGGTAAAGAGGACCCTTTAGCGCCTTAAATTTAAGATGAAGTGGAACATCCGGAAGATTCCGCCACTCCTGACTAGCAAACTGCTTGAATTCCGGATTTAAAAACCAAGCATCAAAGCTCCTAAATGGCTTAGGTCCCCAATTCACCTCCGCCGCTAAAGATAATACTAAAGGGTTATGGTCAGAAAAACTACGCGCTTTACCACACAGCGACATGGCGGGAAAATTTTGAAACCATCCAGTATAGCATAACGCCCTATCTAAACGACTCTTCGATTGATTACGACGCCAAGTAAAACGAATTCCCCTAAGCGGAATATCAATGAGCCCTAACCCATGGATCCAATCAGCAAAATCCCGCATACTCGACTCACACCTAAAAGGCCCCACCCGTTCATCAGCATGAAGGATAGTATTAAAGTCCCCTAATAGCACTATAGGTTTATTAATCGCCAAAACTAAATCCTGAATATCCTGAAAAAACTAACGGCTAGATGCCCTATCATTAGGCCCATACACAACCCCTACACAGCACACAAAGTTAAGTGGAATAATACGACCAACAAGCAAAATCCAACGATCCCCCACATATCTATCATGCACATCAAAATAACCCAAATCCCAAACCATAACAAGACCCCCCGCATGATTAGCAGACGCAAATACCTCACAAAAACCAAAATTGTCACACCCCCATATACGCCGTAATATATATATATATAAATATATATATATAT